>PYAF01006022.1:329652-353317 GCA_007407185.1 Glycine tomentella | reverse complement strand
TGGGTGTTGGTACACACGAATTTGAGAGAAAAACAGCTTCTATTACTCACAAGAATAGAATTACAGAGATTTACAAACTCAAAAAACTAAACAACTCTCAAACTCTCACAACTGACACAACACTCACTAGGAAATCTCACTACTTGGATGAATTCACTCTTGGTGCTTCTCTGTGTCTAGTTGATGATTTACAACTGAGGTTTGCACCTCTATTTATAGAATGCATTATGGTGTGAATGGGGAAAACATTTGTCAAGGATGGCTGCATGGTAGGTGGTGGACAGCTGCTGGTCATCAATGGAGGTTCCAGGGGCTGCTGGTCATCAATGGCGGCTGGAAGTCATCAATTAATAATGAAAAAGTGACGAAATTGCTATTATTCACATTTAGTCAATAATAACAAGTTAGAATACACATATTGCTCAATTTTATTTTACATAATTTTTTTTCTACGTAGTTGTTTTCCGTTTGTTGTTAAAAACGGTAAACGTGTCCTCTAGCCTCTTAAAGTGGTAGGGAGTTGAGATTGAGTCCAATGTCAAGCCCATTGTAAGCAAATGGAGCATACATCCATAGATCATCGGAGCTTAAAAGCTACACAGAAAAGAAAAACATTATAATTTGATCGTGCATACATTAATATATTAATGTCTCTAAATTAGAGAAAATCGCATAATACATCATTAGGGAGGAGATAAACTTTAAGTTAGACTAAGTCCTAAATAAAAGATTAATCTCATAATCGACCTAAAAATTGAAGATGTGGGGATATTTTAGATTTTACTGGTTATCCTAAAATAAATTAGAAAAAACAATTATATATTGTTACCTTGATCTGGAGCTGCAAAAATTTCACGTAATTGACTGCCTCTTCAAGCATTGTGCTTATGTCAACCTACATTATACACGACCATCCATGAAATTAATACACAACTCCATTGAATCTTATGCCCCACACCACTGACTTCAATATTAAAAACAAAAGTTACATTATATTTACCTTGGTTCCATTTGGGACAAGATTCTGTAGGATTCTTAGTCTCTCGTTTATTCTCTCTCTTCTTTTCTGCAAGATTCAAGAAGAGTAATATATATTGAGTACCACACACAAACTGTACTAAGCAAGCACATCACATAAGGACAAAATAAAATAAAATAAAATAAAAACTGGTTTTGTATTTGAATGTGATTAATTAATCAATTACATACCCTTGCATACAGACTTTGGGGATCTGTTGCTGATCCCCTACTTGCTCTTGTTTTCCCATTTGAGTTGAGAGCAGATTTAGAAGTGTTATCATCCTCTGACATGTTACTACTAGAGCTTTGTCCATCTATTCCTTTATTAGTTTCTTCTGCCTCTTCCCGGTTGCTGGCATGTTTCTGATTCTTCTTGGACCATGTGTTTTTCATGCAACCTTGGCCCTGATCATGGAACACAACAAACTGTTACAAATTTCCACCTTCAGTGTAGATTAACTTAGTCCCAAATTTTAAGTCTTGATCAATTTGATCCTAAAAGTATATTAATATCATTTCAATCTTGATATTACTAAATGTTAATTTGTCATTTTAATCTTTGTTGTTGCAATTCCAAGGACTAAAAATAAACTTCATATTGTAAGATTAAGGATTAGAAAAACATGTCATTTAACAATTTCAAGGATTCAAATGATATGTTTATGAATTTTAAGGATCTAAACTGATTTGTGCTTTCAATTTTAGAAACTAATTTAGAGTAATGAGCAAATAGTTTAAGTGAAGAGTTTTTATATTTTCATTTAATTATAAATTGTTATTTAAATTTATTGATTTTTATAATAATTACTTTAAAAATAGTTCTTTATAACAAGTATTGATTAAAGAATTAAAAAGAAAATTTAAAGGAGAACACAAATAAGATTATTGACAACCTAATTTTACATATCTCATATAAAATTCTTTTTACTTTAAGTTACTTAACCAATATCCACTAATTAGTATTTGCCTAAAAAAATCACATAAAATGATGATTTTAGTTGGTTGAAGTGCATAGAAATTAAACTATAGTGCATTACTCTTCAAGAAATTAGAGACAAAACTTACATCTTTTAAAACACGAGCCTTTTTCTTTTGATTCTCAGATCCTTTGTTGATTTTATCTTCAGCAGCAGGCACATCAAGCTTCCTTTTGAGCTGCAACTGCTTGGTGGGAAAAACAATAGGTTCCATTTGATTGCATTCAGAATTCTCCAATCTGTCACTCCCCATATCTTTATACAACTTGGCACTCTCTTCCGTTACAATGTCAGCAATCGATGGGACAAAAGAGCCAAAAAATGTCTCATCCATGGAATATACACATGCATTATTGTTTGCTAGCACATGATCAGGGTAACTAAAATAATAGTTTGCGTTACCCGGGTTGGCAATGAAGACAGTGTCATCACCACTACAATTGCTACTAGTATTACTATAGCTACTTTCTTGTGAAATATACTGAGAAGAATTTGAGTTTTGATCAGCATCTAAAGAATAAAACATACACGCATTTTCACCGGCTTCAGGAGCAGCACAAAATGTGTGTTGTGTCGCAATGTTCAATCCATCATCACCATCAAGCGGAAATGGAAATTGTGGTGTAAATAAATCATGCTGATGCTCCTCATCACTCGCAAAAATTCGGCGAAAGCAATCCCATTCTCCATCAGGGAAGACTCCTACAGGTTCCATTCTATTGTTTGTGTTTAAAAAAAAAAAAAGGCCAAAAGGGTTGGGTTGGTTGGTTATTCTTGTGTGGTCCAATGCCACTGCAAAGAGAATTGAAGCTCTAATTAAATGCTTGGCTTGGCATAAGCAAAAACTATAGACATATTTATACTCAATCCCAAGAAAAGTGTTAGTGTAAGCATTGACTTCAATTGTAAATGCCAGTTTTTAAATTGTAATGATTGTGTCATGAATAGGTCCTAGTTCTCTGTAACTGAACTCAAGGAGTAGTCCACTGAGAGGGCAAAGGACAACTCATATGGGACCAAGTTCATGCGTGATAATTTAGAATATTCTTAATATTCAAACAGAGTTTTATTAATAAGTGTTCTTAGAAGATTATTAAAGAATTAAAAAAAATATTTATTATAGAAATCTTAGGCTAATAATGTTATAAAGTTATAAATGTTGGAGTACAAGTGTGAGTTTAAATCTCACATTGGATAGAAATAAATAGAAAAATTAAATATTATATAACTGAAAAGAAGACCCCATAAATCTGAGCTTTAAGATTTTGGGTCAAAATGTGGTGTTTAATTCATTTATATGATTGCTCATATAAATCTTTCTAATATTTACTCCCTCGATTTCCCATATTAGCATTTTTCTAATGTTAATAATTCAATGGGTTTTAAACAACTTAAGGACTCAATTAAATTGTACTCGAGATGGCAACGGGGTCTAAGTGTTAGTCATTGAGAGGTGACTAACCAAGATTAATAAGTGTGTTAATTAATGGTGATAGTGATGTAGTTAGAAGTTAGAACTCTGGAGAGGGCTTAGCATGCGCATTGTTGATATTGAACAACGAACGTGGGAGTCTACAATATGAATATAATAAACGCAAAGAAATTCTGTCAGGGAATAAAAAAAAATGAAGGTCCACGGGCGGCCACACATCGTGGGATGAATCTCACATTCTTTAAAGTACTTTGTGGACCGACAGAGCAACCATGGAGAACGCTCTTTGTCTCCTAGGTGTAGCAAGCTCACCATTGCGCTTGAACTTGTGTATGCAGTTTATACACTAATGAATAAAACTTAGATGCAATTAGCAACTGGGATTGAATTTAGCAGAAGAGATTAATCTCTTATAGTATATGGTGTTTGAATTTTTATTATGAGAAGTATTTATATCTAGTATTTAATCGTGTATTGAACAAACTCATTTTTTTAAGAAGGATACCTATAGAACTTGTCGCGACAAAAATCTGAGGTACTCTTTTACTGAGTTGTGACAAGTCAGTCTGATATTATGTCCTCCATGTAATAGTTAAGCTCTTCTGAAAAGTAAAATAATACTTACAAAGTCATTTTGACGTTCAAATATTGCATGTAATAGTCCGATTTCCCTAACAATATTAATAGAGATAATATCTACAAAGTCACTAGATGCACAAGTCAATATAGTAAAATCAAATTGAAGTTAAATCCCTACTATTAGATGGAACGGTTATTTTTCACTTATAAGTACTCCAATAAGCTAATTAAGAGCTTGGCCAGTACAGAATAAAAAATAAACTTAGATGCAATTCCTTTGAAGTGTTTTTGGTGTTAGTCTCTAATTAGAACTAGAGTTCACTTCAATAACTTAACCTGATATTTAATGCAAAATATTTTTGTGCAAATTACTACGGTAAATTTTAATTTATATAAAAGAATAATATAATGCATGTTTGGGAATGTGGTGGAGGGACTTTCAATCTAAATTTAGAGAAGTAACCCTTTGTTACTTTTGTTCTGAGCATAAGTTGGGAGGAGAATGAACGGATATCAAACATAGCTATATACGAATTGAATATAAAAAATTGTATCCAAGTTTTGTCCAGCAGTAGCAGGATAAGCTTGTAGGATTAATGTACAATCCGATCAATGATTCCCATATCTTATTTATTATATAATGCCTTACATATCAATTTATTTTAATCTTGTTCCAGACATTATCCTGTAATATCTCACAGATCATGTCCTCTAGGCTGTAGGGCATTTCCGAATCTACACTTCGCATATAATGGTTAAGTTGTATTCTAGGAAGCATGCAGGATGATAATTTGTGCACCTCATATGCAAACTCATTTTCATCCACAAAAAATAGTTTCACTAAATTATGATTAGATACTGTTATCAGTTTTAAACAATAATTTGAAGAATGCTTTAAAAGAATATTTTTCGCTTACCATTTACAAAGACCATTAAGTTACTAACCTTCCTAAGTTTAACGACAGAAACGGCACAGCAATTTGTGTTATTACTTATGAGGGCTTGAGATCCAATGTAGACAAAATAAAGATTGCCTCGTATTTATGTAAAATCTCCAATAGTATATATATATATATATATATATATATATATATATATTAACATACATGTTAAAGTATTTTAGTAATCTACACCAAATTATTTGAATTAAAAATTCAATTATTTTTTTTGTGATAATAAATTTATTTTAGGATAATATGATAATTTAATGTTTATATTTTTAAAATTCATTTATTTTTCTTCCAAACTCATTCTCTCTAAATATTTTTTAATTTTAAAATATAAACATATTTTTTAATTTTAAAATATAAACATTTTTTAATTTTAAAATATAAACATTAAATTTTGTGGAGAAGAAAAATAAATGAGTTTTAAAAATATAAACATTAAATTATCATATTATCAAAAAATAAATTTATTATAAAAATAAATAATTGGATTTTTTATCCAAATAATTTGGTGTAAATTAGTAAAATACTCTCCCATGCGATGCAAAGTTGAGAGAGCATCTTCGGCAAAAAGCATGAAAGGTTTTAAAATATTATTCCCATACACTGCCGAAAGTATGATCTGGATGCGAGTTATATTATATTGATAACTCGACCCATGAGAGAGAAAAAAAAAAGAAAAAAAATCTTAAATTTAGGGGCTGTTTAGTTTTAAAGACACTATTTTAATTTTATTTTATATTTTCAGTTTTAATTACAATTTTTTAAATATATTTTTAATATTAGTTTCCTATATAATTTATAAAAAGAAAAAATAAAAATAATGTGAATTTTTATAATTAAAAGTAAAAATGTTTTATCAAAGGAATCAAGTTGTTATATATATGTTTCACTATAATTTTATGGTCTATTTAGATAAACAGTTTAATTAAGTGAGATTTTATTTTTCAACTAAGTATTTTTATCCACAAAATTTAAATTTAAGATCTTACTTAAAAGATTCGAGCCATGTTTTACTTTCAACCGGGTCTCATGATTAAACAACTTATAAGCAAATTGAAGAAGGTAAGATAAAAATTGTTAATTAAATATTATATTTTTTTTATTTTTTATGTACAAAAAATATTCTTTTTTTAATATAATTACTCTAATTAAAATGGATGGTTTTGCCACTAGAACAAGCTCAAGAATAACTAACCTTGTGATAACAATTATCTGAACGATACAATAGGTCAAGGTACGTGTTAATTAAAAAGAATAATTTTACTATCCATGATAATATATATATGATTAATGATAGGGTATAATATGATTTTGGTCTCTTTAAAATTTCAAAATTCAGTTATAATTCCTTAAAAAATTATCTATTTTCCATCCTTTATTTTTAAAATGTTCATTTTTTGTCTTAAGTGCTATTTAAATGTGTTTTTCGAATTCATCTCTTTAATAAAGCGCTATCTAAATCAAAAGTGGTGCATTGCAAATTTAGAGATGAGAAAGTCACATTTCAAAATTAAAGAAAAGAAAAAACAGACAGCAAATTTTTCAGAAACTAAAACTGAACTTTAGAAATTCTAGAAGAAAAGAAACATATTTTATTCTTAATGATAACATAATTAAATCTTTACACCGTAAGTGTAGTATAATTAAACTAAAAAATTATAGGCAGATAGAAGATTTTGCATGCACTATTTTGTTTACATTGAAAATCGATATTTCCATTGCTCCATGAAGAACAAGAAGTTATCTTCCAACTCATTGACAGCAACGAAGTAGACCTCCATACGGAATTGACATTGCCGTGAATTTCTATATATCAGCTCGCACCCCCACACCGTACAAAAGTCAAAGTTGTTAATGTATGGCCAAAATATCTTTTCGTTTTCCTCCAGCTGTGAGTGAAAGTGTGAAACTCTCTTTCTCTACCACTTAATATAAGATGAAGCTACAAAGTATATACTAATATTAATTCTCCATAATTATCATCTGTGTACCTACTTTTTTGCATTAATGTATTCAAATAGAATGAAGAATTCCGCCCGCGGAAAGTATTTATTGTAGGTTAAATATATCACATAGTTCACAAAAAGAAATCAAATTAAACAATGTGTCAATGCCTTAATGGTTCCCACATTACATTATCAGTATATTATATACAATAACAATAAATCATTGATTTAAGTGATAACAGATTCCATTTTTTTTAAAATAAAATTTCGTATTTAAATTTTGTGAATAAAAAAAATATAATTAAAAAAATCTCACTAAAAACAATAATCAAACTTTTCACGATCAATGATCAAGAAAATTAAAAAATACATTATGTCAATGAGAATGATAATAAAAAATTATATATACACTATATGCATTGTGCATGACAGGGAATAATAATATCCACGAAAAAGCTACGATCCTAGCTGTGATATCGTACATAAAATTAATCGAATTGATCAAAGGATCGTACACAAGATTAATCCAACAGGTAACCTGAGGCTGAACAAAGCCAATTAAACACATTAAGAACACTCAGTTCATCTATATCCATAGATTCCGCCGAACCTTGCGCTCCCATTCGTTCCACGCGTCGGATAGAGAATTAATGTTCATGTCCACATTTTCTAGCTTATAGCATTTGTCTTCAAACAAAGTTGGGTGAGGTCTTCGTTGCTCTTTGGAAATTGCACCGGCCATTGCACGACCTTTGGCAATGGCTAAAAGAAATTAAACCCTAAATCAGCCAACACCAAAGCTTTTTGGGAGTTGAAAATGCCAGAGAATAAAATCTAGAAGCTCAAGATATAGGACATGAATATATATATCATTATTGGAGACCCTAAAAATCTGATTTTATTCCCTTTCCAAATTCTGTCTAGTTTACGTTGCTCTTCAATGTTAGGGTTCATCTCCCAAATGCTAAAACGATATCATTATGTGAACTGTGAATTAGAGCATTTAGCTCTATTGACAGCTTGTTATGTCTTGTTAAACAACCTTACCAACCGAACTAACTTATATTATATAGCCTCTCGTTCACGCAGCGCTGCCACGTGACCCTATCACTGCTTTTCTAACATACTTGCATTACTTAGTCTCTTGATTTTGGTCACGTATATATAAACATATATAATGAATACTACTATATATAGTAGTTATAATTTGTACAGATATTTTTTTTAGAACTATGTCAAAAATTAAAGATATAAGCATCATGATTTATTAATTAATTAATTATCTCTTACTTTGTTATATTCTATATCAATGGCCCAAACTCATATTTATTAGTAATTAATTATCAGTATTTTGTTATATGAGTATGGACCAACCATTCCTTATAAATAATACATAATCTCTTGAAAGAAAAGAAAATTGTATTTGATATATATATATATATATATATATATATATATATATATAAAAGAAGAAAGGGAAAATGTGTTTCGAAAGGCAAGTGCGTTCAAGTATTCTAACTCAAAAAAGTAACAGGTGGAAAAGATGGCATAAAATACTCTGAATATCTAACAAAGAGCTAAAATACTCTCTAGGATTAATAAAACATTTAATTTCCGAGAAAATTACAGAGAGAGTATAGAGGCTTAAGGGAGTAAATCTCTTACATGTTTATATATGAAGGGGCCGGGTTATATCCTATTATTTAGTTTTTTATTTGGTGTTCGTTAAACATGCGATAAGATTAAAATTTCATACTCTTATATTTTATAATTTTTTTTTCATATCCTAGCGTATTCTAACCACCCAAGAAGCTCTAAAACTAAAACACAATGTTTTTTTAAACGTGTCAACACAATATTGTTGTGCATCCTCCAAGTACATCAAATTACATCATGCCAAAAAATATGACAAACATACCATAGCTTTTTGTAAGACCCCTAATTTTCGTTACTCTCACACAGTCACGCTTAAAAATTTATTAGATTAATTTCAATTAAATACACTGTCTCATAACGTATTGATTTTCAACAAAAAAAAAAACTCAAAGGATCATTTCTAATAAAAATATAACCATTCTAATTAATAAAATAATATTATTATTTTTTTAAAAATATTACTATTAACTTTTTAAAAAGGAACATCACATCAAAATTCGCTTTAGGGTTAGAAATTTATTGAGTCTGATAAACTTGAAATTGGCCTGAAACTTCAGAATGGTCGATAATCCGCACAACTTTTCACAGCACATATCAGTTAATAATACATTAAACAGATTAAAACACAATATACTAATTATACTAATAAAAAGGTGAAACACGGTGAGAGTTTCTATAAAATATTACAAACATGTTATCTTAAAGGTGAGGCGCACGTATGAACAAAGAACACGGAGTGTAATTGAAATTAATTAATATTTT
This sequence comes from Glycine tomentella, assembly GCA_007407185.1. Classification (NCBI taxonomy): domain Eukaryota; kingdom Viridiplantae; phylum Streptophyta; class Magnoliopsida; order Fabales; family Fabaceae; genus Glycine; species Glycine tomentella. Next base: position 343,995 of record PYAF01006022.1, on the reverse strand, counting down.
ATTTCATATTTCAAGCTTACAATTTTGTTTATTATATTTAACATGTTATATTTGAACCAAATAATGTTTCTTTTTAGAACCTTTGTGTTTACTTTAATAATTGTAGAGAATACGTATTTTATAAGAACAATTTTATACATTATCTCCCTAAGAATGGGAAGATTAAAAAAAACAATATATAACCTTAAGTGTAAACTCTAATAACATAACAAAGGATTAGACCACATAATGCCATAAACAATTAATATTCTGTATAAAAAAAGGGTCCTGTCTGTTGAGTGCATGTATAATATATAGGGCTTCTAATTCAAAGGCTCACATAATACAATTATAATATAGTTACATAATTGCTTAGGGTGGTATGATATGTATAATGTATTTCCAATCTTTTTAACACTAACTAAGTATAGTTATGGACGTGTTAAATAATTCATTATCAAGTATAGTTTTTTAAAGATAATTATTAAGTATAGTTATGGACATATATATTAAATTAATTCACTCCATGCAGACTTCGCGAAACAAATATAGAACCATTGAGACCTTTTACCACTTCATTGTCAGCCGAAGACTATGGACATAATTATTTAATTTCGCTAGGTTGCCTAATATACGCGGATGGTAGCAGGTCGATATTATGGAATGAATTGGAAGTCCAAACCAAACGCGTTTCCCTCCATAACTATGAAATGATGGAGAATTTACACTCGTGATAATTTGTTAATTAATAATATAATTTTTAGACTATGGATATTGGAAAAATTATAGTAATTAAATCTAAATAATAATTTGCATGAAGATAAAAAAAATTAAGAAAAGAAATTTTGGTTTTAGAATTTTCAAAAACACTTATGGTGCACAATAAACAAGTCTAATTCAATGAAAAAAATTCTTTAAGTTTTAACTTTACCAAACCATATATTCTAACATGTAATTAGTATTTTCTTATTCAAACAAATGTTTGTTATCGTTAATCCACAATTTCTTCAAGCAGGTTGCTTGTGAACATCAGCAGACTTTGGCGAGAACTTTGGCTATGTACGAGTCTATTACTTCGGCTTTTGATGACAACACAGAGGCTAGGATGGCTAGCTCTTCTCCCTCGAAGTGGGTCTCTTGTATCATGTCCACATTTTCTTAATGGGCTTAAGATTGCTTGGGATATGAATTTTGATGACACTTTGTGTGTCAGATTCTACTCATACTTTCACTATTATCAAACAACCGCGTCAAGATTCCCACCGTTATGCTTCCAGTGTTGAAGGTATCAAGGGTTTTCTAAAGGAAAACTGGAGGGTTCAGTTGGTTCATACATTAAGGGAAGGAAACATGTGTGTGGATTTTCTAGCAAAACTGGTTCCAAACTTTGGGTGATAGTCTGACTGATATTTCTACTCCCCCGTTGGAGTTGGTAGAGTTGCTTACGGTGGATGCTAATGGCACTGCTTGTTTTTATCTTACATTACCAAAACAAAAAAAAAATCAACCCACAATTTTATTCAAACATTAATTCCTTAAGTGAGACAAAGTACTTTAATTTCACTATCAATCCCTTGAATTAGTGTAACCAAAGTACTTGCACTAGGAATAATTTTTTTAACAATGTTCAATCCTTTTTATCCTATCCCTAGGCATAAAAATCATTGGATGCTCCCTATAATTTACAATTCAATCAAATTTTTCAATTATAATTAAATAAAGATATTCATGCAATCGGATGATCAAACAAAAAACAAACATTAAACATAGAAGGGAAGCAATAACAATTCTTTATTAAACAAAAGAAAGAGTAATTAAATGAAAATAGGTTCGATTACATTAAACCCCAATGAAGGATGAAATTAATTATGCATGACCATTGGGGAAGAAGAAATCAATGAAGAATCAATTGGAGAAGAGTCCACAAGCCTAAGAACGTTGTATGTTTCTCTCTGCTTCAAAGACACTTCCCAAAACATATAAAGCAAGCACTCTTTTGTGTGTCATAAATCCCCTTTAAATAGTATGTGAGTTTTCTATAGTCTAACCTTTTTGACTAATTGACTTAAGTCGTCCATTTGAGCGTGGCTTAAGCCGCAACAACCATGGTCTTTTTCCTCCAAATTTTAATGGCTTAAGCCATCCCAAATGCGGCTCTCTTAAACCAACTTTGCATCTTCACAAATCCATCTTCAGAGCTCCATGATAAACCACCTTTTCAGTGATATTTTGTGTAAGTTTTTGTGTCATTTTCATGCAATTTATTGGCAGAACTCACATTTGGACACTAGTTTTGTATTGCAAAAGTATAAGCCACTCAATTGAATGATAAAGTTTGAAATTGCACATTTTCTTGAATATTTGAAAACTCTATCATTTGATAACAATTATGGTAATTTATCACAATCGTGGTAAGCAGTATGACCATGGCAAAAGGATAAGAACAACATCATCTTTTCGACATCGACTGTGATCAATACTATAAGGGTCATGGTCAACACCATGAGGGCCATGATCAACACACGAGGGTCATAGTCATTCCACACCCCAGAGCTTCAACGTCACAGTTTTTTACCACGATCGTGGTGAATTTTACCATAGTCGTAGTGCGTCTAATTTGAGTAATTAGATTTACGAAGCTATAAATAGGGTATTGATGTTTGTATCTAAGAAGGCATTATTTTATTTATGAGCAGCAAGGACTTTTGAGAGACAAAACTTCACCAGGGACAATAAGGGTCTTAATCTTTAACGATTTTCGATCTCCTTTATTCTTAATGCAATCTTGTATGTTGTTCAGCTATATTATGACCATGGTTGGCTAAACCTTTAGAGCTTAGATTAGATGTAGTTGTACACATGTACTCTAGTTCATTATTTTAATAAAATTCTCCGATGTTACTCAATTGATTGTATCTTTTTATTATTTTCTCTTCGATAAAAGCAAATAATACAAGAGGGGAGATTGAATTGTGTTTTTAGAAATCTTAAACTTTTTCTTATACTGAAAACACGTTTATCGCCTGATGCAAATATAACTAAAAATAGATAAAGGAAGTTTTAATAAAAACTTTATCAAACAATGAGAAAACTTGACATATCAAAAAATAGATGTAAAATCTAAAAACAAATTTGAACCTTTTGCCAGTTAACACTAGGATAAGCAATAAAGAAAAGCACACAATAGTTTATATTTATTTGTCTCTACCCTGAGACTATGTCCAGTTCTTGACAAACTATCAAGATTTCACTAACTTATCACAAAGTTACAAGTATTCTTCATTGTCGCTTATGGCTCTTACAAATACAAGCTCTACCCCCAAGCTTGACTTTAACCCAATATTCTTTGTCCTACCAAGCTACTGTTGGCTCTAAACAAATCAACAAGGATTTTCGGAAGATTGGAAGATTGCATACTAGCTAAAATTAGATCGTCTTACAGACGAATATATCTCTCTCACCACTTTAGTCTTTTATCTTAAGGTTTACAAGGTGCTTTGAAAACTTAGCATCTATTCAAAGATTTACAAGAAAGAATAAAAGAATGTATTTGCGCAAGATAATTTGTATGTTGTTTCTTCAAAGCTTCTTCTATTTATGACTTTCGTCTTCAAGTATTCGTTGTCTCACAAAAGTTGGATTCTTTAGTTTGTTCTTCGTCTAAAGTCTTGAGGTCATTGGATCATTTAATGCTTACATTAAATGCATGTCCCTTCTTCATGATGCAAAGTCCATGCTAATTAGTTGGCATGTCTTGTACTTCGACAGAAAAGTCACTTCTTTCATCATAACAGGTTTGCACCAACAAAGCACGCCTTTGGATGAGGATCAACACTTCCAGACTGTGGACTTCATTTATTCTTCATAGGACATTGAAAAATCCCAGGAGAATGTAATCTGCAAGATAGAATATCAGACATAGAGTATTAAATGAAGGTCTTAAATGCACTACTTAATGTTATGTCAAATTGTCTTATATGGATGTATCATATGAAAATTCAGATGCATAAATATAGATCATGATCTGATAGCACATAAGACACAATTTTTACCATTTGTTTTATTTGCATCTAATAAAAATAATTAAGAGTTCTAATTTGTCTTTAAGACATAAATGTCTTTTGACTTAACATATTCTATATTAGAATTGATTACTCTAATTCATAGTTAATTTTGTGTTTGCATGTGATCATCTACTCATAATTAACTGATCTGTAGAATAATAGGGTTTATAAAACTTGTGTGACCAAACAGGTGGCACAAACCTCCTTTTTACAAACCTCTCTATAATTCATCTTTAACTCTAAACTTGAGTTGTCCTTTATAAGGGTGGCTTAAGCAATGGCAAAAAATGTTAATTTTTTTAGTTGGCTTAAGCTAAACCTTATAAGGCGACTTAAGCTAGCTCAACAAAGGGCGTCTGGGAGTATACTTTTTGTACAAAACTTTTCTACTTTTCTTAAGCTGACAAAAAGGTGAGCCATCCAGACCCCAAACGAGTGAGTACAACAAGCAAATTACAAAAAATGCAAGAACACAAAGCAAAAGCATAACATGCAAAATAAAACCAAATGCAAAAACATGGAAATTTTAAATCACATGCAGATAAGAGTTAGAAAGTTGAGTTATGTCCCAGTAAACACTTCTTTAATATCCTAGCTTGGCGGATGAGTGACTTGAAAGTCACTGATAATAATGATTGTGGTTAACCCCAACCCCCCGGAGGGCTCATGACGTCAAAGACATTAAATGTCACCTCTTCATTCTCCACTCCAAGCTTAAACTTTTCATCCCCAACATTAATAACATCATTGGAGATCTTCATGAAAGGTCGTCCCAAGATATTGAGAATTTGTGAATCTTTTGTCATGTCCATGACAACAAATTGGTAGGAAATGCCAATTTTGTCGACCTTCACAAGCATGTTTTTCACCACCCTATGGAAGTATTTAATGGAACAATTAACAAGTTGCAATGTCATGCGAGTTGGCTTTACCTCCACATCCCCAACTTTCTTCAGTATAGATACATCAATCAGATTGATCTTAGCTCCCAAATCAAGCAATGCTTTATCAAGAGAGATGTTCCAAATGGTGATGTGAATAGTGAAGCTCCATCTTTGGTAAGCAATGTCTTTTGAATTGATAACACTACACCTTACATCTAAATCAATGGTGTTCACATCAATGAACTTCTTTTTCTTTGTCAAAATCTCCTTCGTGTCATGAATCTAGCATAAGTAGGCATCTACTCCAAGGCCTCTAAGAATGGAATGTTAATCTGAAGCCTCTCAAAGATATAAATGAATAAGGCAAATTGTCCATCCTTATCCCTCTTAGTTGGATTATTCGAATAAGAAAGATATGTAGCAGTGGGGGATTTTGGCTTTCAATCTCTCCTCTTAGCACTTAGACCTTTAGGTTCCTTACTCCAACACCCTCTGCTACCACCTGTTCTTCCCCCCAAATCTCTTTTTCTTTTTCTTCACTCTCCTGAAAGTGCATTACTTTCTCACTTTTATTCTTCCTCTAATTGTCAGTGTTATACTCACCACCACTCTTAGTAAAGATGACGATACAATAACCCTTAGGATTGGTTTGAGTATTGGCTGAGAAATCGATATTTGTTTGCTCCGTCAACTCTGCTACTTGCTTGGCCAGTTGCCCCATCCAAGTTTCCATATTTTTTAAAGACACATCAGTTCTCTTCTAATTAGAAAGAAAGACTTGCATAAAATCTGCAAGTGTGTCTTCCAACTTTGTTGTGCGGTCATAAATATTAGGCTTCTATTAAGGCCAATCACTCTGTTCACAATAATTTTGCCATCCTTGCTATAATTGTTCTGAATCCCCATGTAATTCACCTCTTCCTCTTGTAAATCAAGTCAAACTGACATGGCTTTGTAATGTGATCTCCCCCACAAATATTATAGCTCAACACTTGACGTTGTAATTGAGAAGAAGTCTTGATAAACTATTAAGGAAGATTAACCATTTGCACCTTAAGTGGTTTTATCATGTTGAGCTTCAGAGTCATTGGCTGTCATGTTCTTAATCAACTTTATTGGCATGTTGAGCTTCAAAGTCACTTGAAGCATTAAGCATACCAAACATATATCCAACGGGTAATGGTATAGGTGTTCGTGGTGCCATTTAGTTCATTTTTAGATAAAAAGTAATATGAACCAAACGTAAAATAAAGATGTAGTTTGATTTTGTTCGATTTAAATATGATATCAAATTTGAATTGAATCAAACCAATATTTTATTTGTTTTTAATCTATTATTATAATTTAAAATCTATCAACTAAACTTACATTATTATTATGTTATATTATTTTAAAAACAAAATTTACTTTATTTTATTAATTTTGCTTAACATATTTTAATTGAAAATTATTATTTTCACTTCTATTTAGCATTATTATTAAATGATATTACCAACTCTTTTTTAACATAATAATAATTTGTGTGTCACTTATCATTTAGTACTATTTTTTAACATATTGATGCATCATTTTTTAACATATGAAAGTAAAATATGCATATTGATTATAAAGCAAATGAAATTTAATAAATTATCCAATACTTATTATTAATTACAACAACAAAAAGCATATATTATAAACTTATTGTAGAAAGAAGTACTCTATAAATCATATTCTATAACCATTAGGGTAAATACCCAATTTAGTCCTTGAATTTGTAAAACGTTGACACTTTGATCCATGAATTTTGAAAAAAATAAAATTTTGTCTCTCAATTTGTAAAAGTGCAACAAATCCGTCTTATCGTCTATTTCTCCCGTTAACGTAAATGGCAAAGTCTATGTGGCATCATTGGACCATTTTGACAGTGATAAATTTGCTGAGTGTGCTCCTGTCGGATGAACTAAATTGCCATATGAAATTTTGATGGACCAATTTGTCATCTTGGACAAAATTTCGTTATGAGCTCTCTCACAAAACCAAAAATTGCTTGCTTTGTTTTCTTTTGTCTTCGCTATGAGCTTAGATGCCATTAGAGAACGAGGCGAATCAAACGTGGTATGTTTCCCCTTTTTCTTATCCATCAAAAACTGAGAAAGAAATGTGACTTATTGTGTGGAAAATGTGGTGAACATATGCTATATTGGTAGAAGCTCAAAACAAAATGGTAGAAGCTGAAAACATAGCATAAATACAATTTTTGGGGGTTAGAAACCACCACAAATTACAAAATAAAAAATATTTTTTTTGCAAGAATAAAAACCCTCTTATGAGATCCAAAAAGAAAAGTAGATCTTTTTCTTTGTGTTCTTTGATTTTTCTTCTCTATGTTCTTCAATTTTCGTCCCTTTGTTTCTCCCATGGCTTCCATGGATGATTTAAACCTTCTCTAAAACTTTCAAGTCACATGACAACTAAGAGGAATAAAATCTTGATAATGTCACTAGATCTGGATGATGGTGGTGGTGGTGTCGGAGGTGAGTGATGATGACACAAAAGGTGGAATAGAGGCTCAGATTTGGCGGATTTAGGCATTTTGTGTTTGGATCTAGATGCAAAAATTAGGAGCAAGATTTCTTGGAAGCGTGGGCCGGAGGAGGTGACCACTAGAAGAGGAGGGGGAGGAGATTGGGCCAAGCAACGTCGACGTTGGGAAGGGCGATGACAACGGCGTTAGAGACAATGTCGTAGAGCTTTTTGGTGATGGAGTTAAAGATAATCAAAATTTTTATAACAAAAATTCATCAAAAATTTCCGCTAACAATTTTATTCAATCACGTCAGCAACATATGTAAGAAAATTTTCGCTGACAAATTCTTCCACAAATGTCATGTAAAACATTTTGTTTGCTTTGATGAAGATACTTAACGTTTGAACTAAACTGTCATACTTTTCTCAAATCCAGAGACAATTTTATTTTTTCATCTTTCAAAGACTAAAATGTTAACGCATTACAAATTTAATGATTGAAGTGACTATTTACCCATAACCATTATAAATTTAAAACAATGTTAGCTACATAAAGCTAAACATTCATTAAATAAAATCAATATAATTATAGTATACAATTTGACTTGATTTTGTTAATAAGAAAAAATTCAACCAAACCAAAAAAATATGTGATGTTTTAGATTTTTATTTTTTAAGATTTTTACTTTAAATATTTAATAATTAAAATATTTTTTTAATAGAGAAACTCCCAAAAACACTCTAACCTTATATACAACATACTCTTAATTCGATTTTGAATATCCTAAGTAACAGCCGCTAGCATATACAGATTTTTTCCAATGAGTGGTAGCGAAAACCACTATCCGTGTCCGACCCGACCCGTTATCATCCCTCATTTTCGGAGAAAGCGCTCCAAACTCGTGCACTGCGTGCCGACTGCCGACTACAGTCCATTCGTCACTACCCATGGCTTCCGCGGAGCAGCCTCTGAAGAAGCGAAAGCTCTACGAGCCTTTATCAGAACCGCCACCGTTTTCGCCGCCGCAACCGCCGCCGGAATCCGAAGCAACCCCTTCCTCTCCGCAAACCCTACCCACGCCGTCTTCCACTCCCCCGCTGTCTCAGGAGGAGATTCTCGCGAAGCGGCGGAACAAGGATGAAATTCGAAGCGTGTACGAAGGTTACAAGCGGATTAAGCGTTGCTTGCTTCGGAAAGACGCTCCCTCCTCCATGTCTGAACTCGAACAGAGTTATCTCGCTCTCATCACTTCTTCCAGAGGTAATAACCTTCTTTTTTTCACTCTTAGCTCATTAAATAGCGATTCTTACTATTTTTTTTTTATGATTTGTTTGATTGTAACCGGAATATGATTTTGCTGGAGAGGGGCGTTTCTGTAGATAGCCATTTAGGAATGTTTCTATGGGAATCTTGTGCATAATGTTCACCCTGTTAGATGTTATTTATGTTTGCTCAATATTTGGAGTATTTGACATGAAAGAAATAGTTTCCATTTTGTGTTTGGCAATTGCTTGAGGTTTCAAGTCATTTTGAAATTGTTTTGTACGTGATGACATCTCACGATTTAGAAATCTTATTCTTGCCAGTGTTATGAGGGTTTGAGAATCATTTTATTCAGATGTTCTTTTGAAACATAAAATGTTGCTGACATATGGTGAAGAATGCCAAATCTATAAGACGGAAAAATATTGAATATTTTGTATTGAATTGGATTGATTGAGCATGTGACCAATGCTCTATGAGGTACTAATATATAGATACAAGATATAAAATAAAAAAAGGAGAAAGGGACCCCTAAGTTTAAGAGATATAATAATAATTCCCTATGATACACCAACCTTTCCTATGATATTATAATCTCCTAAATGAAGAAACTATGAAATAGAGAAAGAATCAACAATATCAATCACATGATTGACAATAATCAACACTCCCCCTTAAGCTTGTGCATATGGATCAAATACAACCAGTTTGTAACATATGTAGACTATCCTAGGACTTGGTGAAGATGTTTGCCGATTGACTCTTAAAACTCACTAAAGAAGTCTTGATGTTCCTACGAGAATGCTATTGTTAAAATATGAGGAAAGAATTTTGAATATTATTCTATGATTCCAAAAAGGTACAAGTTCTAACAAGAATATATTGGTTAATCATAATAACTTTAAGAATAAAGGAGATAGATTTGTGCTAACTATAGTGGTATAAATCTCTCAAGTAACACTATGAAATTATGGAAAAAGGTGATTGAGCATAAATTAAGAGAAGGGATGAGGATTATAGTGAATTAATTTGGTTTTATACCAGGAAAAAGTTGACAACAGTAGCTTACATACGGTTTTATTGACTTGGAAAAAGCTTAAGATTGAGTGCCAAGAGAAGTGTTGTGAAAAACTTTGAAGAAGAATGGTGTTTGCATGGCTTATATCCGGGCTATACAAGAGTAACAAGACATGTATGACAGGGTAACGATTAGTGTGAGAACTCTAAGAGACGAAACTAAGGAATTTCTTATATGATTGCATCAAAGCTCAGCCTTAAGTTCTTGTTTAATCTAGTCTTGGACATGGTTTCAAGGGACTTCAAAAGATTATCCCTAATTGCATTTTTTTTGTGCATGATATAGTTTTAATTGAAGAATCAAGCAAAGCAATTAACTTTAAACTTGGACTTTGATATCTGCAGTATGAGTTTCTTTTATGCTTGTAAAGTATCTTGGGTTTTGGAGTCTCCCTCCATAAGGCCAAGCTAGCTGCATAAAGCACAAGAGATTTGGGTTTCAATATCACCTAAAATAGCCATGTCTTTATCCCGTGTGGCTTTATTGCCTGATTAAGTGCTTAATTTGCAAGTGAACTATATTCTTTGCCAATAATATTGAAGGAAAGGATAGAAAAATTTCCATGATTGGAATTCTCTTTTTCCCAGAGTGAATCTTCTATAATGTGACAGGTTGTATGAGTGTACAAAGAATTGTGGCGGATCTTATTCCTCGGTACGCATGTCACTGTCCAACTGCTTTGGAAGCTGCAGCTAAAGTTGTTATTAATATGCACAACTTGAGTTTGGCCTTGATCAGCAGAGGAGAGGATTCCAGTGGTATTGCATTTGAAACTGCTAGAGCCTGTATTTGTGGCCTAGCTGATGTTTGCTGCGTTGCTTCATCGGTAGCGTCAACATTAGCTGTAATTAGAGGAATTTGTGCAGCAGTTTTTCAGAATGTGCTCACCTTTTTTATAGCCTTATTCGAAGGAAAGGATGTCTTACAGATGGTTGACAAGAATTTCCTGAATATGCAAGATACTCCTGAGGCCTTTTCTGAGTTGAAACAAAAGGTTTTAGATGAAGATGAATCTTCATTGACTAAACTGTCCAAGTTGCACGTGTTATGTCTACTTCGGATATTCTTCTCTTGTCCAAAAGATTTGCTTGCAGCTTGTTTGGATCTCTTAGGCTCTGCCACAAAAGAGGCAACTAATGCCAATGGACAGCGTTTTCTGAGCCTGGTGACTAGCACATTTGATGATGATAAGGCAGTTCACCTTTTGGAAAGAGCAATTGGTGAATCTAAATCATGTACAGATTCTATTGGGTCAGGCATCAGAGACAATGAGGCTGGTGAGGCAATTATGACTGAAGACAACCATGTTTCTGGTGGTGATTCATCTGTTGGCAAAAGCTGCTTGCTTATACAGGTAATACTTCATAATTTTTATCTTCTTGTGTGGGTATCATTTATACGCAGTATATATTTTAGATTTTTGTTCTGCAATATAGCTGTTCTAACAAATTGCATACATAGTCTTTACGTTTATTGTGAACTTTATTATTACTCTATTTTGATGATGTTGTCAAGTAGACCAAAACTGACCCTGTTATGAAGTCAGCAAATGTCAGGGACCTACTTTTGAACATTTTTTCATGTAGGGACTAAATTGTAAGGTTTTATCATATCATAAAGGAACTAAAACGAAAAATGTTGCCAGGTGTAGATTGAAATTATTAATTCAACCTTCTTTATATTTATTGTGGTTATGTTGGTTCTCTCTACTCTCTCTTCCTTTCCTGGTTTTATTTGTATAATATAATACTAAATAGTACTATTATAACGTCCACATTAAGATGTGAACCATACATCATAAGAAACTTTCTGATTTGTATCAAATACTTTCAATTTTGGTAGAAATTTAAGATGTTGTAATGTTCAGCTTGTCTGTATTGCTCCTAATAATTCTTTGTTTTTTTGGATTTTACTTTATGAGAGTCATGATTGAGTTCTTTGCTTGTAGGTTTTATATTTTGTTAGAAATACTAGCTTATTGGTTGCTGGTGACACTGAAGAATGTTTGTTAAAAACTTGATACTTTTTGCTTAATTTTTATTAAGAATTTTAGTTTTCTTATAAGAAACCTTTTCATGACCATTCTCTATACAGGTCCTTGACAAGGACCCTTTACTGCGGAAATGGATGTTGTGTCGATGTAAGAAGTTACTTGACTTGCTCTCCAATGCATCACTGGAAATTACGTCAGTACTGCAAGGAATTCTTGGAATGTTTCCTCGACAAACAGATTTGGAGGACTGTCAAGCAGATAGTGATGAAGATAAATCTGATTCTTCAATTTACATGAATAGGAACTACATGGTTCCTAGGATCTCTGAGGAACATGAAAGCATTGGTGAATCATCTGGAAAAGGCAGCAGTTTAAGAGTTCATGTTGGTTCTTCTGATGGTTTTACTGATAAATATGTGATGGATCATAGCTCTGCAGTTCCTCTTGACCATGTTCCTGCATTAAAAGTGGGTTCACATTATGATAATGGAGTCTCAAAGCCCATGAGCATTGGGGTGGGGGAGGAAGGGAATATGCCCACACCTAGGGACTCAGTAAGCCATCAAATATTCTCACCTGCAGTTAGAACACCAGTAGACTTGAGGAGCAATTCATTTGAAGGTAGAAATGATTTCCTGAATGTAGAGAAAAATCAAGTCTTAAATATGAATTTCAATTCACCTCCGCTGAGATCCTCTAGTGGATGTTTTAGTAATTCTTTGGCATCTCCTAATCATCATTTTATGTCACCAACTGCTTCAATAAAAGCTCAAATTGTCTGGTGCTGTGATGGGGATCCTGCAGCTATGGATATTGTCTCTGCTTCTAAGCAGCTATGGATAGGTTATGTAGGTCCTGATGTGCCTGAAAATCATATTAGGTTTCACTTAGAAAGATTTGGTCCTATTGAACAATTTATTTTCTTCCCAGTAAAAGGATTTGCCTTGGTTGAGTACAGAAGGATCGTTGACGCAATAAAAACTCGACACTGTTTACCTGGATGTTTTCCTTGCCGTGTAAAATTCATGGATATAGGACTTGGAACTAGGGGTGCAATGAATGGTGTTGCAGTTGGCTCTAGTTCTCATATTTATGTTGGAAATATTCCTAGTCAATGGGCCAGGGATGAGATCATGCATGAAACAAGGAAGGTAATCCACAAGGGTCCTCTTGCATTTATTGATCTTAGCTGTGAGTTTGCCTTACTTATGGAATTTGAAACTCCTGAAGAAGCTGCAACTGTCATGTTGCATTTGAGACAACTCCGAAGAGAAAGAAGTAACTACAACCAGCATTTTGGTCCAGGAACAGTTAATGTTGGAATTGGGCATGCTTATATGGATGGTGGAAGGCCTATTCCTGCCCCTCCCCCACCCCCTCCCCCTCCCCATCTTGACCTTAAAGTTAACAACCCTGCTGGATCACCTCATGCTCGAACTTTATCAGGGAGCCCCGCTGATAGCAGTCGAACAAGGATGTCTCACTTGTCCACCTTACTTGCTTCATTGCGCACAAAGTATAATATTAATCAAAACCTAGGTCTCAGTGATAATTATATGATTGGAAATAATTGTCCTCCCATGCGTGAGGAAGATATGGTGCAATCCAGCACTCTGTGCATAACTATTCCACGTAGTAGCTCTTTGTTCCTCACAGATGATGATTTAATGGCCATTTGCAATCTTGCCATTGGAAACTCTGGATCCATTGTGCAGTTGACACAAACAAACTTGCAGATGGGATGTAGTTGGTTTGTTGAATGTAGTAATGTTGATGGTGCAGTTTCTGTTCTAAAGAATCTCCGTGGTTGTCCAGGATTGTTCTTCCAGATAGAATTCAGGTATATAAGATTGATGTTTATAATGTACACTCACACACAAACACAAATATATTTGATGACTGAAGTGCAGGGTTCTTTTTCTTTTTTACCCATTTGAAAGCATATGCCTCAAACTTCAATGTCTTCTCACTCTCTCCTAAGTCCAAACAAAAGGCACCAAAATAGATCTGCATGTGAACACATGCTCCACTTTTTCTCAATTTTTTAAATGTATTTTCAGTTTGACATGTTCACTAGATGGTACATAATTATATACTCCAAAAGTAACAAATTGATGATTAACTAGTGTCATTTGATTTAAGTGTAAAATATACTAAATTCCACATTTCATGGAGCTAATGGTTTATTTCTTGTTACAACTAAATGTATTTAATATTTTAAGTGTTTTCAAATGCACCACTGTTTGGGAGACATAGTCTCAATATGGAATTTGAAGGTAAATCTCAAAATGCATGAGTTTTGGGAAGAACATGAAAGCTTAGACGTAGATGGAGTGTGACAATGTTATCAAAACCAGGCTTCAAAATCAGGCCATTGCAAACAAAGTTTACTCTTCTAGGGTGGGGTGATCCTCTGACCAAAATATCGAATATCTCTAAAATAAGAAATCTCATTACCATATAATATAATCAAAAGCATCTCAAGTGTTTACACTAAGCTTATTTTTTATAGACCTAAAATAACCAAATACCCCAAATAATTATTCCTATTTTCATCTAAAACAAGATAATCC
>PYAF01006022.1:312863-325051 GCA_007407185.1 Glycine tomentella | reverse complement strand
AAAATCCCAGCTTCAAAATCCATATGGGCAAGGTTGCTATTCATTCTCCCCCACTCACTTGAAACGTGCTCTTTGCTTTCTATTGCACATGATCCGTCAGATTGCCTCATTGCTTTGGTTCTTCCCAAAGAAACAAACTTTGAGTGGATATGAATATGATAGGTGTCCTTTATCAAAAGTAAAATCATAGAGCTAAGCCAGCAGTGGAGCTGAAGGCATATTTTGTATGCCCGGAATATATGTAAATATTTTATGTTGTTTGCTTTTGTAAAGTTTCTTTCTGGTGAGTAGCTGACACGGAAATTTGGGGTTTGCCTAGGTGTATTTCTGTTGTTTTGTTGTAGATCTAATGATGCCGATGTAAAATATACCCCCCCTTCCTTTTTGGTATACAATCTACCAGACTCTTTCTTAAGCTAAATAAACTCTAAAATTACTGAAATTAGTCTTCACAATTGTATAGGTAGATATTTTAATTCTTGATTTTTAGTGGAATTCTTGAAATTTTAAATATTCTACGTTAATTCTAAATTTTTTAAAATTTCATTTTCCTTGTTATTTACTAGTTGGAAACAAGCACTTAGTGCCTCAACTACTAATTCTTTAATTTTTTTTAGTTTTAAATAAAAATAAAAATTATTAAAATATGTAAATAATTGTCACATTGGAGGAGTTATTTTTTTTAATAACTGTATTTGAGGAGTTTTTTTTTAACAATTGTTTGATTCAAATGTGATTTTTAGAATTAGTTAGAGGATAAAATGGCTTAACAAAATATGTACCCAAACAAAAGTAATTGTCTTTATTAATAGTTATAAATTAGTGCAAAAAGACAGTAGAAAAATAAAGTATAAAATACTGAAATAAACGATTTTTTATAAAGTCATCTTTACAATCTCAAGGTCTAAGTTATAGATTTGCTATGAGAAGTCATTTTTACAAGTTTCAAGGAGTTTTCTCTTGTTTGATGTTTGTGTATAAACTGCAAGTAATTTAAAGATACATTTACTCCATTTATTAAACCATTCCATCAAGGATGTAGCAAAACTTAAGATAGTCCTCTCCACATATCGCTAAGCACTGTGATTTCAAATATAAATGAGAATTGGCAAAGTATATATTCAGATTACATATACTCAGATTATAGTGACTAAATTTGCACAAGCTATAAGGACAAGTTAGATCTTGAATTTGATATATCATTAACTATGCAATAAAACGAGGTGCGAGTACTTTCTTTCATTTTTTTTTATTTATATTTTGGGCTTTTACTTTATCCTTTTAAAAACAAGAATCAAAATGCAAGACTCTAGCTCTTCAATAATTTTTCTTTGAATTTGATTCTTTTTTTAAAAAAAAATTCATAAGTTTTTTTTGTTAGTGTTTCTCTACTTCAAAAAATCTTTATATTGTAAATTTATTAATTTTTTAAACGTATAACCGTAGTTGTGAAACCCAGTCCGGTCATTGACCCAGTTAAGGTAGTGAATCAGTAATTCAACCTGTAGGTCAGTAATTGGTCCAGTTTGACCCGGTATATATTAAAAATTTAAAAATCATGTGTATCTATTATATATAAGTATATAACTAACATTATTTGAGTAAGAAAAATCTATCCATAATTCAAAATCTAATTTGTTTTAAAAAAAAAAATCAAAAAATCGGTCGGGTTGAGTCGGTCTAACCGGGAACTCGGTTGGATTTGACCGGATCAGCTGCATATCTGGTTCGAAAGTGAAACCGACCTGATTTGACCATCGGATCCTTGTCCAACCGGCCAATCCGAACTGATTTTTATAACACTACGTATAACTTACCAATCATAATAACATATAATACTTTAAAAATATCAACAAAAAAAATTGTTTAAAATTTTAACCTCATGTTGTCGAGTTCTTACCAAATATTTAGATTCTGGAATGTTTAAATAATTTCTCACCTCAAATTCTTTATAAATCCTTAATTATTTGAATAAAAAATGACAACTAAAACAATTAAAAATAAAAATTGACAATAAAATGTCTCAATTTATGGCTCATCCTTGAACAATCGTTGATGTGCTGTCATGCATTTAAAAATCACAACAAAACCTTATTCAGTAGGTAGACTTGACTACATGAATTACACAATGTCATTCAACTCGATTAAAAGCCTAAACAAATGGATACTTCGAAACAAAATAGTTATATTAAAGATGGCCATTTCATACAACTTGCTAATCTCGATTGTAAATCAGATTGGACTAGTGACCCGGATGATCGTAAATCAACTTCGGATTCCTGTATTTTCTTTGGACCCAATTTAGTGTCCTAGTTCTCCAAGAAGTAGCCTCTTGCGAGTCTTGTGACTTCTTCTATGTGATAATTTGAGTGTTGTGGTCCTCTCTCACAATCCTATTTTACATGCACAAACTAAGCACATGGAAATTGGATATTCATTTTGATTGTGAGAAGAAAAATCCGGATTTGAGCCAACTTCAAGTTCAACTTCTGATCAACTTGTTATGTTTTAACTAAACCTCTATTATCTACTTCCTTTGCTGACATTTGAGCCAAGATAAAAGTACTTCCCTCTCAGCAACCACCTCGAGCTTGTAGGGGGCTATCAGTGTATATATATATATTTTGATATGCAGGAATTGAAAACAAGTACTAGTAAGACTGACAACAACTTATACACCATGTTAAACCAACTGAATTAGACCTCTTTAGTAGCTATCAGTGTATATGATTACATGTAATGTTACCCATAAAATATTGTACAATAGAAACAGTTAATATCATTGAGTTAGTTGGGGCAACTATGTATTAGGTGTAATATATTTCCGATTCTCTTTCTGCTCTGAGTTCTAATACCCTAACCTAACATTCAGCTAGAATCTAGTTTAAAGGTAAAACACAACATGTTCCTATGATGATTACATGAAACAAGCTTATAAAAATTAGAAGGTGCAGCCGCAGCAAAAGTAGAAAAAAGAGAGCATGAAGACCAACACAATGGTGTCAAACGCGGACATAATCTTAAAAATCACATAGTTCATGAAGGAGAGTGGCGAACAAAGCTTCTTCCCTTTGAATGCAGACCTCAAAAGCTTCATTGTTCTTAATGATTGCTTTCTAAGCCTCTTGAAGAACCATCTCTTCATGCCCCACATGTCCTGTGCCATCTCTCTAATAATCAATGTGCGAGTCCTCTCCTCTTCCCTCTCTAATTTTCTGTATTTTTTTCTTGGTGGTGCCTCACATAGCTAGCAATAAGTTATTATATTGAGGAGGGAAGAAAAAGTAATTAAAGGCTTGATACTTGAAGAATCAGTATCTTCTTACCATGCAGCTGATTTTTGGCCAATATAATTCTTATTCAATGAGTTGAACTATTAGTAAAAGATGCCTTGCATACTAAAAACTAAATATTACGTTGAAATTGAGATTTTCACTGTTAAAAAATGACTAATAGTAATGATCAATAAACTTATTAATATGGTGTGATATGATTGACAAATAATTATATTTCTTAATTATGTGGTGGAAGGTTTAATTTGATGTCAGTGCATAAAAATAATTTAGTGAAAGAAATTTTAGCTCTTAAAATTAATTTGCATATCTTGAATGATTAATCTTTATTTATGGGCTGAAAATAGTCTGAACAATCAATAGAATGTTAATAAACTTCTTTTACTTGAAAAGACTATGTTAATTGATTTGGTCAGCTAGCATTTCATGCATGGAATCTACCGAAAGCTTAAACATACAACTTTTAACAGTCGGTTTAGTTATTCTATTCAAATTGCAAATTAAAAGTCTAGGGATTCCGGTTTGATTACCTAATACAACATACAATTTTTTCATAATAAAGAATATTGAATTGTTGACTCTTTCGACATTCTTTTAGTAATCCTTTATAATCTTTTGACACTTTAATTGTTAAAAAAATGTGAGCCAGGTTAAATTAATATATTAATTCATTCTTTGTTAATGGAGTTCGTTTAAAATTGTGTAGGGAATTAATATATTTCATGCAAGAATCTACCGAAAGCTCAAACATACAACGTTAGTTATTCCATTTATATTGCAAAAAATCTAGGGATGCCTTTAGTACGAACGGTTGATTACCTAGTACAACATAATTCTTTTCAAGAATAAAGTATGTTTTTTGTTTTGTTTTTAAAAGCATAAAAATAAATAAATAAATATTTAATAAATATAATTCTGAAAAGTGTTTTTTTTTTTATAAATAATATCTCCTTGTCACTTTTTAAAACCAGAAAACCAAAATATCTTATTTTTGTTTCCCTACAAGTACCCTCTTTTGAAACCAAAGCCGCACTATGATACATTTTTCATTGATCGAGATTCAAAACTTAATTCACCACATTGCCAGAGATTATCTCTTTCATTTCCATTAGACTCAACTATATTTAATATGTTTTACTTTTCTGTTTTCTGTTTTCTATTACTTTTGTTTTTCCTTACACTTTCACATCCTTTTTACTCACCACTATTTTATAAAATTTGATTTTTTATATAAAAAAGTAATACATACACTAAATGTAAAAGTCTTTTACAATGTTATTAGATCACAAAACATTATGCATATTAAGTTTGTTATTTATACACTAACAATGCACATATATTAAACTCTTTTAAAAGTTATTTTATAAAATATCTATTTTTTTAAGAAAAAAAGCATAATCAACCACACATGATCACTCTTTTGATATTTTTCCATTATCTTTTGCACTTCTTCATAGTGGTTCTCATAAAATAAAATAAAAAGACCAAACATCACTTCTAATTTGAAGCTTATAAAAAAAAAAACCAATGAAAAATTATTATTTAAGAAATTGTTTTAAGTTCTTTGCCCTTTAAAATGTTGAATGATAGACGTCTTAATACAGTCAATCCTTTTTCATTTATTGGTCAATGTACAATTTTATTTTATTTTTATTGGTAAAAATTAAATATAATATCAAGAAAAATTTATAATACTCACATATCGTTCACGTTCAATTAATTAAGCTATAGCCTCTTAATTGTCTGCAGCTAAATAAAAATAGACCTTTATTTAAATATTCGTGACTAGCAGAATAAACAAGGAATGGCCTATCGAAATTTTATTTTCTTAATGTTGGAGGAATGATGGGTTCTTATTAGGACATGTCCGACAGAAGCTTATGACTTGGTTTATATAAGGTCAACTTAGGTTAGACTTTTTCTTAAAATAAACTAGGTCAAACTTTTATGAAAGGCTATTTAATTAAAAATATTAGGTTTTGGGTGTAACGCCTCAAATTTAAAACTAAAAATATTTTAAAAAAATTCTTTAATTTAATTTATTTTATAAATACGCGCCATTTTTGCTTTAACTGTTACTTATAAATAATAAAAACATCTTTTTATACTATTTTTTTAAAAAAAATGCGATAGTTGAAAAATGCTAAATAATTGCATCAAATTAAAATAAATGCAAATGTATAGTAATTCAGTTTTCATACATAAATTAAATAAAACTTGTAATGTCACAGAGAAATATATGGGTACAACCTATAATAGTGTGATAATAAACAAAATATATTTTTCATCCCTGCTACAATATAATACATGTGTGCGGAGAAAATATCTCTCGAAATACATCAAAACAGTAAAGAAACTAGGACTAGAACAAACCATTTATCACACTAGAAGTATATAACTAACTAAGACGTGCCCTCGGAAGAATCGTCAGTGTCCTCCTCATACGTCGGTTCTAGCTGCCTTTGTATTTCCCGGTACTCCTCCATCTCCTCGAACGACAAGTATGGGTGTGCTCGATGCATGTTGTATTCGGTCTATCAATTGGCACTACGTGGACTCGAATATGGCAGGTGTAACATATAGTATGTGTTACGATGCAAGGTCATACATGCTCTCTTTGCGAGTTACACTGAATCCGTAGACGCCTCGATGTACTCGGCATTGTCAATACTTGAAAGTTGTTGGTTATAGGGGTGAGTTATCTGCTCCTCGAACGCCACAGATAACAGGCAATAGTAAAAAAAATTAAAACATACAATCTACATAACCACTGCGTGTGATTATCTAAACAAATAACACTCTCGCACCCTAAGCACGTAACTATCACACTTAATTCACAATAGGTCCAATCACTACCACCAATCCTCTCAGGTCTTGATGGTCTTACAAAAATCATGTGAATGACAGTCAAAAGTGATTGTTACATATAGATACGTCAAAAATCGACCTGTCACATTCCAACTCAAAAAGCATAGTCTCGGAGTCTGTCAAGTTGCAAAGTGAGGCCTGTGAGTTACCTGCAACAAATGAGTGCACCAAATGTCAGGTGTAGTTACCACTCACTAATTCCCCTAGATTCTTCGAACCTCTCGGCCCACTACACCCTAGTGTTCTCTATCCGTCGTCCATTTCCTTAACGCAACTTTACCTTCTCACAATAGGAAATAGAACCACTAGTTCTTTTACTCTCTGTCCAATCCTCTTGAATCTTGCCACCGCATCACATGCAGAGTCCTTGTACCACATACATTAACGAACACGTACAAATAAGCAAACACGAAAGAGAGACGAGGCTCAGGCCTACTATACTCTCAGAAACCATTCGCGGGTCGTTAAACGGTAAAACCATTTGTCACACACCAACAATTGGACAACATAACAACTGTAATTATAGCTATCTAACTAAACATAGCAAACAATTTGTCTAAGGTCGAACATCCCAGACCCAAACCACAGCCCGTACAGATAAAAAATGAAAATATGCAGACAAATATATATATGTATATGTGTGTGTGTGTGTGTGTGTTTTTTTTTTTAATTTATGAGAAAAAAATTAATAATACTTTAGAGAAATAGTAGTGATATTTTCTTTAAAAAAATTCTAATATTCTCTCTATTATTTATTAAAATTTATTATAAATTATTTTGATGAGTCTGATTTTTAAATAAGGATTAATAGTCATTAAATGAAAAATGAGACTTACCAAATTTATAATTTTAATAAATTTCAATCAAAAATGAAAATAATGCTAGAAAATATATTGTTAACATTCTTCTGATTATAGTCAATATACGTTATGTAAAATTTTATAAACTATATAATATTTCTAAATCATCTAATAATTTCTATTAAAAAAAAAAGGAAAAGGAGGAGAGAAATCGTTGAACAAGCAGTATTCTACTTTGCGCTTTGGGCCAGCAACAGACCATTTAAGTTCTGTTTGGTGATGGTTGTGTTAAGAATTAAGAAAAACTTGTGTGTGTAAAATATGCATAATTTACTATTCCAGGATTATTTTGACGCCAATATTTTCATGATTTGGGCTTATATATTACCTGTTCAATATTTTTCTTTTTCTTGGAGTATAGTAGTATGGATCTGTGTCGTGATCATAATTCTTTTTCACATTGCTTTTGAGTTTTAAATATGCTTGCTGACCTGTTGTGTTTCCGATGGTTTTCTTTCTCTCTCCATATTCCATAAATTATTTGACCTATTCAAAATGAATGAATGCGTAAAACTGTATCGCTTAGAAAACCATTTACAATTGACTAAAATGATGGTAGAGGTTTTTTCTTCAGAGAAAATGATGGTACAAAGTTGATCGGCACAATTATTATACAAAGAAAATACTCTCCATATATGGTATTTTAAGTCTTTTTAGTTTATCTCCAAACATTTGTTACTTTAGAAAATAATAATTTTTCAAGTAATAACCTCATTATCTTGTATTTGACTGAAATATTTAAATAGATTTAAAACTATATTCTAACTTTTAATAGGAATATTTTTTCCTTAATTAATAATGCTTTAACAAATTATGCATTGCATTACAAAAATAATAATATAGGAGTCTGATTTTCAGAGTATACAATTTTGCATAGTATCAATTTTTGGGAAATCATTTTAAATATAATTTTTTTAAAAATATTACAAAACTCAGGAATCTTACTACTGTATATGACAAATTATAATTAGATGGTAGTATAAAAAATATTTACAAAATAAGTAAATTCTAATTAAATTCATAATGTAAATGTGGAGTGAGCATGATGGAAACTATTTTGTAATCGAATCCTTCTTTAAATTTTTTTTATCTTTTTTAAAAAAATAGACAAAAAATGTAATTAATATCCTTATTAATATTAAAATTATATTTAACTTCCTAAGATGACTTATACGATTATATTTATCTCTCATTCTTTTTTTGTGGAAATTTATCTCTCATTTGTGATAAAGATGTAAAATATTTAAGAACTAGATAGACATAATAAAAACACAATGAAAAAAAATGATAAAATGAAATAATTATCATTTTTTGGGTAAGTTTTACTATTTTTTTGGTAACAAATAATTATCATTTTAGTATAGTTTCCTAATTACTGATCACTTTATAATACTAAGATAATACTTATCTCTTTTTTTCGACTTTTTCAACCTCTATCTGCACTTTCTTCTAAGCATTTAATATTACTATTCATAAAAAAAAAGTTAAAATATATTTTTCGTCTTTATAAATATTGAAAAGTTTAAAATTCATTCTTGTAAAAAATTTTGGTATATTTTTCGTTCTCATAAAATTGAAATGTGCTATTTTTTGGCTCGGAGTTAGAATTGGACTAATCCAAGCCTAGTGATATTTTTTAAAACTTAAATTATAGGCTAAAATATATTTTTCGTCCTTATAGATATCTACATGTTTGGAATCCGTCCTTGCAAAATTTTGAGTCTTTGTTCGTCCTCGAAAAATTGAAATATGTTACTTTTTGAATTTGAATCTACATGTCACTCTTTCATTGGTTTCAATAACACCTATTGGAGTGAGTGATTTGTGGGTTAAAAATTGTCACAAAATTAAAAGAAAAAACAACAAATTTATAAATCCCTCTTCCCTAACTTTCTTCATCTTATCCGTCCAATAGGTTAATTCGAGAGAGAGGTGAATTCGAAAGCCAGGTTGTTGAGTTTTTCAGCGACGTTTGATTTCAATAGAATATTGGCTTTAGTATTCATAACGTTGAATTTGGAAGTAAAGGTGTTAGGTTTTCGAAAGAAAGGGAAATTCAAAGAAAAAGAAGAAGATAATGATAAGGTCAATAAGGTGGTATTGACCATTGCAACTGAACACAACATTTTAAAAAAGAAAAATAAAAAATTGTTTATTTAAATTTGAAGAAGATGAAGAAAGTTAGGGAATGAGCTTAGGAAAGAGAGATTTATAAATTTGTGGATTTTCTTTATGTATTTTGTAGCGGTTTTTAACCTCGAAAATCACTTACTCTTATAGTCATCAATGGAAACAATGAAAAAGTGACAAGTAGATTCGGATACCAAAGCTATGTCTGGCCAAAAAGTATTAGATTTCAATTTTTCGAGGACGAAAAAAAAACTCAAAATTTTGCAAGGCATTTCAAATATTTTGATATTTATATGCACAAAAAACATATTTTAACCTATAATTTAAGTTTTAAAATATGTCAAGTAGGCTCGGATTTGTCTAAGCCTAACTCCAAACAAAAAAATAACACATTTCAATTTTATAAAAACAAAAAATATATTTTAACCAAAAAGAAAAATCATCTATGCACAAGTACTATTTTACACATTCAATCAATAAAAAGTTGTTAAAAAATAATTTTTTTTAAAAATATTAAAAGCCATATATTGTGATTTGTGATAGATTTACAATTTAAAATATTTTTATAATATGATTAAATGATCATCAAACTCTTCATATATAAAATTGTATCATCATCTTCTTTTTTAAATGATACTGCTATTATCTATTATAACATAATTTTTCTTCTTCTAAATTTAAGATTTTTTTTAATTCTTTTGTAAAGATCTAAAGTAACAAATATCTATTTACATTCTGTCAAAAAAAATCTATTTTTTTTAAAGTAACAAATATCCCAGATCAAGGGAACAATACACATTTTTAATACATCTATTACCTACAGCATAATATATACACCAAATCGGGTTGTCACTAGCAAATAAATAAGGATTTGATTTATATTTAATTTTAGTGTCAAATTTCCTACACCATATTAAGCCATATAGATACGTTAATTATCATGATCACCGCCTACTCTCTTTTATTTTATTTTTTTCGTACATCACGATCACTACCTACTAACTTAGTGATGTTTCAATACATATTACATGATAGTATAAAAAAACCATATCAGTGAACTTCCAAATTTTAACTCAATATAGATATGGTTAAAAAATTAAGTGCATTAAAATATTTATTATAGTAAAAAAAAATTGATGATAAGTTGTCTCTTAAATATTACTATGTCTTCGTTCAAAAAAAAAAGATATTACTTTGTCTATTTCATATATATTGATGTTTTATTCTTTTTTATTTTCCCAAAATTATTGATTTTTTATAAATTCAATGTTTCGTCGATATTTTTTCACTTATACTTTTCTTTGATAATAGTAATAATAATAATAGTTATTACAAGTATCAGTAAAAAAATAATTTATTACAAGTAATGAAATATTAAATAAAATAATTTAATCCAAATACAACAATATTTTTCCCACAGGTTTCCTCTTTCGAATGTAATATCGTTAGAGACACGATTTTAAATTTTGGTTTATCACACTGTAGTAAATTAATCTCTTTTACTAGACTCAATCCTTGTTGATAATACCATAATATTTTACATTAATTAATTATTCCTTAATTTTGTATATTAAGCTTATAAAAAAATCTCACTTAAACATTAATAAATATGAAATGAGTTATTAGTTGAAAAACTTGTTTGATTGTCTGATAAATAAGTTTTCTTAAGTAGTTTTTTTTTTAAATCCTACTTGAAATAAAATTTGTTAAAATATTAACTCCTAACTTTTATATTTTATTCTTTTTTATCTTTAAAATATTTATTCAATTTTCTCATTATTCTTTTTAAATATGTCATTTTACATTTTTTAGTTACTAGTTATATGAAACATTTATAATTTAATGAACTAAGTTAAAAGTTTTTAGCTAGTTTTTCAATTAATTTTGCCAAATATAGTCTACGTCTATTTCATATATATTGATATTTTATTTTTTCCCAAAAGTTATTGATTTTTTTATTAATTCAATGTTTGGTTAATTTTTTTTCACTTATACATTTATGTAATAATAATAATTTGTTACAATTGATGTAATATTAAATAATATTTAATCCAAATACAACAATATTTTACGTTCATATAAGTATTTCTTAATTTTGTACATTAATCTTATCTTAAACTGTACGACAACAAAAAATCTCATCTTAAAAACTAATAAATATGGAATGAGGGGTAGTTTCCATTCCTATATGATAAGATTAAGTGCAAATCAGTTGCCAATTCTTCCAAACTACATTTTTTAGAGAAATTTTTCCAAACTATTATTACTACTAAAATTTGATATGAAATCATACTTATTAAAGCAAGAAATTACTAAAGTTGCGATTAAACAACAAAAGATAAGATTGATGAGAATAATTGTTACGAGTAATAATACATGAACGCTTATTGTTATTTTTGGCAAAATATTTCAGTTAATTTTTAACTTTTTTTAGAAATTGAAAAACTTATTTAATTATTCAATAAACAAGCTTGTTTTAGTAGTTTTTCAATAGTTTCTAGTGTTTTTTGAAACGCTACTTGAATTAATATTTTTTAAATGCTAGCTTCTAACTTTTTATATTTTCTTCATTTTTATCCTTAATGTATTTATCGAATTTTCTGTCTATCCTTTTTAAATAAATTAAGATTTTATTGTCTTTCTTTTTTTATTCATTCATATATTTGTTGTCTCTTTTATTGTTCCAACGCACAAGCCCCTTTCATTTTGTTTCACAACATGTACATTAACATTTTTTCTCTAGGCAGTGTTTTAAAAATCGACCGACCTGGTTGGACCGCGACCTAGTGACTGGACCAGGTTGAATCTGTTAATGGATCGACAATGCTTTCAATTTGATGCGACCCGACTGGGTTCATGGTTCAACTACCGACCTGACGAACCGGACCGGGTTGCTATTTTAAAAAAAGTTTTCTATCTTTGCACCGCTTCCGTCTTCTCCCTCCGAGCGTCGTCTGTACTATGGTGATTGGTGGTGGAGGGGTTTGTCTGTTCGGGTGGTGGGGGATTTGTCTGTTCGCCGGGGGGGGGGGGGGTT
>PYAF01006022.1:302419-312763 GCA_007407185.1 Glycine tomentella | reverse complement strand
GGGGGGGGGGGGGGGGGTTCTTTATTCAATTGTTACTGATTTCTTTCTTTAAGAATAAAATCTCCTTGGAAACTGAAGTATAAGAGTTAGGTACTATTCCATTTTCGGTGCTCTTATCTTTGAAAAACAAGCCAGTAAAGTCAATGGTTTTATCACTTTTTTGGTTGTCTTCCCATCATATGTTAAGTTTTGTTGTCACTTTCTGTGGACAAAAGGTGCAACACTGTGTCACCCTTCCATACCATCAAAAAAAAGAATTTGAGTCAATTCCAATTCCCGCAAGCCGTTTCCATCTTTGTTTTTCTATTTTCAGATGAAACAAACCAAACACTATATCCAACCATTCATTCCATCAAAACACAAAACCAAACCAAAACATAAAAACGCCTTCGTAAACTCTGATGATGAATAAGAACACAGACATTATCATGAGTTATTCTTACTATTCTTCATCACCTCCAATGGATCCCATAATTTGGAGCAAATTGCCAACCGAAATCCTCGAATACATACTCTCTTTTCTTCCTCTCAAAACCTTCTTGAACCTAAGATCCACTTGCAAAGGTTTCTGGTCTCTCATATTCTCTCCTTCTTTCATTTCCAAACACTCTTTTCCCACTTCTTCTTCACCCTTCTCTTCCTTCCTCTTACTCTCACACCCTCAATTCCACCGCCATTTCCCTCTCTACGATTGCACGCTCGGAACGTGGCGCAACTTCTCTCTCTCACTCTCTGAACATTCATTCCACTCTTTTCCTTCCTTCACCACTCTTGTCTCCTCTGGTGGCCTCTTTTGCATATCAGATTCCACATCATGTTCTTTGCTCGTGTGCAACCTTTTGGCCAAGTCTTCTAGAAAGATTCAATACCCAAGTTTCTCTCTTCACTTGGAGCATCTCACTTTTGTCACCACCCCAAAAGGGTACACCATATTTGTTCTATTTTCTGAGGCTGCCTCAAACTGTGCCTTTGTTTATGACTCAAAGGTTCAAACTTGGAAACGGTTCCACGGTTTCGGTCCGGTTCTAGGTGACAACCATCAGCAACAAGGTGTTTTGTTTAATGGGGGTTTGTATTTTGCCACCCCAGAACCGTTTTCTGTGGTGATGTTTGATTTGAAGAGTGGAAAGTGGGAGAGACCTATTTGGGAGTTACCGAGTCATAACCTCACTTTTGTTCGAATGGTGAGTGATGGAGAGGGAAAATTGTACTTGGTTGGTGGGGTTGGGAGCAATGGAATCTCAAGGAGTATCAAGTTGTGGGAATTGAGTGAAGATGGAAATAATTATTGGGTGGAAGTGCAAAGTTTGCCTGATCTTATGTGTAGGAAGTTTGTGTCAGTGTGTTACCATAACTATGAGCATGTTTATTGCTTTTGGCATGAAGGGATGATCTGCATTTGCTGCTACACTTGGCCAGAGATTTTGTATTACTTGGTTTCTAGGAGGACTTGGCATTGGCTTCCAAGGTGCCCCTCTTTGCCTCTCAAATGTAGCTGTGGTTTCAAGTGGTTTTCTTTTGTTCCAAAGTTGTATGCTTCAGTGTGATAGAATTTTGTTGTTCTGTTTCTTCTAGTTTTTCGGGTTGCTGTGTGCTAAGTGTTGGAATTGTGTTAGGAGTTGATCCAGTTCTGTTTGTTTTTTTATATCTAATTTCTGCTTGTCATAAATTTTGTAATTGAATTTTATCCTAAAGTAAATACCCCTGTCTGTTTGACATTTTCTGAGGGATTTTGTTACATTTGTATCCTGTACGGTTCTTAATCACAAAAAGGTTTACACTTTACAATAATTTTCTTACAACTTACATTATTGAATTATAATGATAGAATCGAAGAAATTTAACTTAGTTGATTAAGTATAATATTATAGTAAATTTATTTTACATGTCTTTAATTTGATAAAAAAAAAAGTGTTGCTTAGACACGATAAAGTCTTTTAGAAGTAGAACCAAGAAAAAATTGTACTTTCTACAATAATGCAAACTTAATTGAAAATCCTACCTCATCAATTTTGATTAGCAACTTCCTACCATAATTAGGATTAACAACTCCACCGAAATATGTGAAAAACATGCCCCTATAGTCTTTATTTCTTTTGCGTGTGTGTAATTTGCCCTAACGTATTACGCAGCAGCACATAATAACATACATTTATAATGATTAATCTTCTCAATACATTTTTGCTGCATATTACGGAGGTAGTATAAGCTGCTGAAAACATTTCAAGGCTTATATACCATTTCTTATACCATTTAAATATGTAAACTTTTTATTTGCAAGTGTCAACTCAATTGTGTTTGGGGAAGGGAAAAAACCGATACTTGCTGTTAATCAGAAATTCAGAATCGATCATGTTGATACCGACAGAGGCATGGCTTTCATGATCTGCAGAGAGGGACTTGCAAGCTGCAATCTACAACATCACGATAACTTCAATTGAATGACCTGTTGACTGAGTATTATTTTCTTTGTGGAGAATAGAAAGATCACAACTAAAGCCAATCAACCGCGTCATATTCTTTGTTGTGGAAAATTATCTTCTACTAGAACATTAGAACTTTTCCTTTCGTCTTTATCTTAAATTTCTACAATTGTTGGATTATATTAAGTTATCTTTCTTAACAAGTTGTAGGTATTGAGTGATATTAGATTTGATTTTTTTAAGGAAGATATTAAAATATTAAATTTGAGTCATATGGAAGAAAAACATATGGTTGAGAGAAAAAAAATCTTACTGAAAATGATGAATTAGATCTTCTAATATAAATTAATTATTGATAAAACCAATAAATATTTTATATCAATAATAAAATAAAAAAGAACATTACCTTATATTTGGTTTAGGAAAAAAATGAAAAGAAAAAAATGAGATAACTTTTAAGGTTGTTTAACAAAAAGAGAAAAGAAAAGAAAAGAAAGATCTTTATACTTGTTCATATAAAATAAAAATAAAGAAAACAATATTTGCAGAAAATAACATAAATATCTTAAATATAAACAAAATATAATATAAATAACAGTATTCTTATTATTATATAAAAAAAAATGGTATCCTTCTTTTGTTTGTTTTATTTTCTTTGAAGACCATTTGATAGAGTGAAAGAAATAAAAATAAATAAATAAAAGTAAAATATAAAAATGTAATTTCATCTCATTTTATTATTTATTTTTCTTCTTTTTGTCATTTGCTTCCTTGATTTATCCGTCCGAAATCCTTTAGTTGTCATGACTCAAGGTTTTGGTTGACAGGATAGGCCTCACCGTGCCAAATGTAACTAGCTTAATACATATGACATATAGTTTTAATGACTAAATTATTGACTCAGTTTGCTCTTACGTGTATTACAGGTTCATTGGACTGGCCCAATATATGTATTTTCTATAGAATTAGAAAATAAAAATGTTAATTTTAAATCATTTATTAGATTAGGACATTTAAACTAATTCTATTAAAAGAGATTGCTAAAATTAATCGACTTAGGATAGGTACTAAACTAAGTTTCAATTTAAAGTTCAAAACAGATTGCTTTTGAAAGTTCATTCTTTGTTAACAGTGTATATGCAAGAGCAATATCAAATAAAAGTATTTTTAATTAATATTATTCAAACAAATTTTATTTTATCAACATACTTTTGAATAACAATATATATTTAAATATAAATCACATTATAGCAAACTTTTTTTTTATCAAACTTGTGTTTATAAGTACCTTGATTCAAACTTATATTTACAAACTTTAAAATACTTAAATTTTAAAAATATTATGTTAACATGTATCTTTGACTTTGAGTGTATTCTAAGAAAGTTAAAATTATAACTTATTAACATATTCTTAAAAATTAAGTTGACTCCTCTAAAAATAATTAAGTTGACTTATAATCTCTTATACAATAATATTTAAATTTTAAACTACATTAACATTTCATTTTAATAAAAATATGTTTAAAAAAGAGATAAACAAGTTGACTTTGATTTTTTTTAGCTTGACGACGAGTTCAAAGATGGTACTCTCTACGGCAAATTTTTGTTTTGTTAGCATAACCAGCACATTTTATTCTAGTAAATATAATATTTCAGTCTTTACACATTTTCACACTCCTAGTCTATGTTAATTTTTAAAAATTTATTGGGTTTTTTAGGATTTATATCATATAAATACACAATTGATATCAATAATTTAGAAAGAAAAAAAAGAGGGCCCAAGGGCCCAAGACCAATTTAATAAGTTATAAAAGGATTTAGGAGTAAAATAAAATAAATTTAAATATATTTTTCAATCTCTTAAATTTAAGTCACCTGTTTTTAGTCGCCTAAATTTAATTTCTTTTTTAGTCTTTGAATTTCGAAAATAGTTTTTTTCGGTCTCTGTAAAAAAAATTCTCAAATTAATTTAGTAGTGAGTGAAATGTTTATTTTTTTTCATGGAGACTAAAAAGAACAATTTTTAAATTCAAAGATTAAAAAAACAAATTTAAATTTAGAAAAAAAAACATATTTAAGTCATAAAATAACATAAAAGAAATGAAAATAAAGGGTTACGTGAAATTCTTATAATGAAATTTTTTAATAAAAAAATTTAACTACTATATTTGTATAGTATGAAGAATTATGATTTTCCATATAAATTAATGAATGAAAATTGTATTACATTATCATGTAGCTTGCCAATTTCTGGGCTCCAGCCGAGTCCTCTACGCATCGACTACCATGAATCTGGAAGGTTTTCTTTCTCAAGTCCACTTTCAACCACAGAAATTATTGTTGTGGAGCACGGTGACTTTTTTAAACTTATTTATCATTTTATTATGCCCATCTTAATAGGAACCTTTGTTTAAAGATATTCTTTAGTTCTTTTACAGAATTCTCCCTAAAAGAAATTATAATCGATGAGGACTATAACATTATCTCTATTTGTGCAATTATGATGAAGTTGCTTAACTCACTTTTGATAGGTCTTACAGTTTACATGAGATTTAGGAACTCTAACAACTCTCCAATAGCACAGCCTTTAAAAACTTAAAATAAGGCCTACAACTGTCTTACAATTCTTAAGAACTATTAAGAACCGGTAGCATATACATGAAATCTTATATAAGAACTATCATGTCAATATATTAAGGGCAATATGCTTACACAACTTCAATCTGCACAAATCGCTTCAAGAAGTTTGCTAATGTTTCTAATCGTGCCTGGATTACAGCAGAGTGGATTTCCCACCAAAACAGTCCATAATAGGGTTAGGGTTAAAGGATGTGAGATTTATGTAGATGGGAGATGGTAATGCTGCTCACATACTTGATTTGTTGTAAATTCGATTTACTTAGTGGCTATTACATTTTTCTTCAAAAGCATTTAAACATTATCTCTGATCTTGGCATGTCATTGGTATTAGCTAACAAGGGATACCCTTCAAATATATACAGTTAAGTGTGCATGAATTATGCAACATACGGAAATGTCCACATGCTCAAGACAATTCAAAAACTTCAGATAATAATCAGAAGATCAGGATAAATAATTGCTTAAATTTTTTCAAACTAGTTTTGAATCAGATGCCATAAAAAATTTAGATTCATTCCTAGTGACAATGCCTTTCTAATCTCAAGCTGTCCAATTAATCATTTGAAGATAATAAGAAGAAAAAAATACATCAACAATCTATATCAATTTTCTCAACTTTCTTCATTTCGTTGAACTTAACTGAAGGAAGGTGTGACAATATAACTTAATATACTAACTCAACTTATGAATCCATTAAGGCTTGAGCAATAGTGTGAAACCAAACTTGGGACTCTTCCAAATCCTTTGTTTCAAAAGCACTCCAGATTGTCAAGAATGACTTACGTGTGAGCTCATGCGGCAATAAGGCCCCATGGTTGCCGTGATTGTTCAGCTTTGCCTTCAAAACTGTCTGAGAATCAACCACATATAAACATCCAACTGTCAATGTGTTGTCATTTGTAGAGAACCTTCTGCTAATCTCTCCCACAACAGCTCCCCCATTCAATCTTTCTAGTTGATGTAAATATGACACCTTCATGGAGTCTCCCTTATCACCTCTTAAAAAATGAAAAGTATACTACATAATTTGCCAACACTGCCATTGCACACTAATTTATGCCCTCAAATTGTAGGGTGCATCTCAACACAGCCAATGATGCAAGTAACAGACATTCAATAACTTTTCCGGAGACAACAACATCTTAAAACACCAACA
Organism: Glycine tomentella; assembly: GCA_007407185.1. Lineage (NCBI taxonomy): Eukaryota > Viridiplantae > Streptophyta > Magnoliopsida > Fabales > Fabaceae > Glycine > Glycine tomentella. The sequence continues at coordinate 306,544 of PYAF01006022.1, read as the reverse complement.
TGAAAGAAAAAAATGCTAACAATACACTCTCTAACACACTTCTTCCAACACATTTTTCAGTATTGGCTAAAATTAAGTAAGTTTCACTCCTATTTAATGATGTGTGTCTTCACTCATGATCTTTGTGATTTTGAAGTTTCCACAAAATTTTAACCAATAATGGAGAATGAGTTAGAAGAAATGTATTAGAAAGTGGGTTGCTCCACTCTCATGAGAAAACAAATCTGAAAATTGTTAAAGAAAGAACATCACAGTTTCATTCCAAAAACAAATTTATTATTCCATCAATAAATACTTGGTTTTGCAAATATACATTTGAAATACTAATTTAACATCTGAGAATTAAAAACACATGATGTTATAAAAAATCAACTACTTACAAAATTACTGAAGCATTAGAGCCTGGCCTTTTTCAAGCACAGACCAACCTTCGTATTTCGTAAACTTGCCAATATTTGTGGAGAAGCTGGTTTTTGCTCCAATGACAATGCTGGGAGTACCCATCATCCCAGAAAAATCAATAGCTGGGGAGCGGTTTAAACCAACAGGTGTGTGTATCTCAACACAACCAATGGAAATGACAGTCATTCAATAACTCTTCCAGAGTCAACAATGTCTTAAAACACCTTAATGAAAAAGAAAAATGCTAACAATCCACTCTCCAACACAATTTTCATTATTGGCTAAAATATATTGAAAATTACAAAATTAAGCAAGGCTCACTCCTATTAATGATGAATCTTCACTCATGACTTCCATGATTTTGAAGTTTCCACAAAAAAAAAAAAAAAAAAACTACGTACTCCAAAGTCCAGAGGCTCCTCACTATGCGAAAGTAAGGGAGAGGAATATTGTACGCAGCCTTACTCTTGCATATGCAAAGAGCTTGTTTCTTGGATTTGAATCCATGACCAACAAGTCACCAAGGCACAACTTTACCGCTATGCTAGGACTTGCCCTCAATTGAAGCTTCCACAAAATTTTAACAAATAATAGAGAATGAATTAGAAGAAATATATTAAAAAGTGTGTTGCTATACTCTCATGAAAAAGAAAAAAGAAATCTAAAAATTGTTAAAGAAAGAACATCCCAGTTTCATTCCAAAAACAAATAACCATTTCATCCATAAATACTTGGCTTCGCAAATATGCGTTTGATGTACTAATCTAACATCAGAAGATTAAAAACATTCAACTACTTACATAATTACTGAAGCATTGGAACTTGGCATCTTCAAGCACAGACCAGCATTGTATTTCGTAAAGTTGCCAACACTTGTGGAGTAGCTGGTTTCTGCTCCAAAGGCAATGCTGGGAGTGCCCATCGTCCTAGAAAAATCAATAACAGGGGAGCAGTCTAAACCAACACCAAGAGTAAAAGCCACATGATCACGAAGATACAGAACCTCAACCTACATCAAAAACACGAAATTATTATAAGTACAAGATAACATGAACCTCAACCTACATCAAAAACACGAAATTATTATAAGTACAAGATAACAGACTTTGACCGAATATTCCAATCTTTTATCCTAAGACAATCTCAGTACCTTGCCAGAACTGTGATCAGGCAAACAAATCGAAGCAATGGTTTTCGCGGATGGCACAACATCAGAAACAGTGAATGTTGTCAACACCTAAAGAACAAAATTCAATTACTAACCAAAGCAGGAAACATTATATTTTCAAATTTATGAAATGGAAGAAGATATAGAAAGAAAGAGAGAGATAAATACATTTGATTCAGTATCAACTTTGACATTAACTGCTTTATTCTTATACTTAAATTCCGCAGCCACGTCACCCAAGGAAAGTCCTCTACTCTTCACCAGTGTTGACTTCAGGACCTGAACTTGTAACAGGTAACAACTTATAATTACTACTTCTCTCAAACAAGATGGAAATGAATTATTATCAAATTAAGGTCCTGTTTGGATTATCTTCTTTATAAAGTATAAACAATTAGAAGAGAAGAAAAAAAAAGGTAAAACGAAATGAACTTCTCCTATTACTTAAAATCAGCTTATGCACTTAACATTTATGAAAGTTCTCTCATCTATTTTACCCTAAAACTAAAAGTATACAAGTTGATTTTAGCTTACAAGAGAAGTTCAATTCACTTTACTTTCTTTTCATCTTATAAGTGTTTATGCAGAAATTCATCCAAACAAACCTAACTTTTCTTAAGTTGCAAATGAATGACGTAATTAAAGTTATCAGAAAATGATTTCGGAACGAAATAAATAAATATATAGCCATAAAAAGAGAGAAAAATAGGGATCGGAAAGTGAACGCACGAGATCGGAGTTGGTGGAGGAGGGGGAGATGGTGAATCTTTGATCGGAGTTGTAATCCTTCGTGAGGATATCTGCAAGAAGCGAAATCTAAATTTGCTTAGTTACGAAAGCAGCATATAATAAGAAGTGAAAAAAAAAAGTGAGAAAGAGAGAGATAGTTTCTTACCTCTGCCTATTTTCCGATCTCAGAGAAGAGACCAGGTCCTTTCCCCGACATTTTAGCCTCTGCACAGAAACACCACCACCAACAACGTGTAAACCCTTCCTTTTCCATGGATGAAAAATATAAAATCCAAAAAAATAAAAGATTTGCTCTCGTTGAGAGTCGAACTCAAGACCTCCCGCTTACTAAACGGGTGCTCTAACCAACTGAGCTACGAGAGCTTGTCTTACATATCCTTTTACTCATTACTTTTAAATATATTTTTAATTTTATATAAAAAATTATAATTAATTTTAACTTAAAATAACTTTGAGTAATTTTGTGTTTGATCCAAAATTCTGTAGTAAACTTGATTTTATAATAATAATAATATTCAAATATAAATCACATCATTTTAAAATCAATTTGTCAACATTCATCCAAACACAAACTTAAAATGTGTTTGATTTAGATAATGAAAATAATTTTTTTATAACTAAAATGGAGCGCAAAAAATGTGAATTTTCACATAAAAATTACAAAATTTTTCTCCTCTCAATCTAAACCATACACAATCAAGTGTTATTTCTACTACTTGGATTTTATGAATTTTACGACCTTTTTAGTTTGACAAAGTCCTTTTACTTGTTCAAAAACATAATTGAGAATTAAAGAGCGTGTTAGATAATTTTTGGTTGGTTCAAAGTTATGCATGCTGAAAGTGAGAGGTGAGGAGGTTTAGACCGTAAAGTTTATAGGAAGGAATAGAGACTAGAGAGATTAGACACAAAAATTCTTCTGACAAAAACAACCATGAAATTAATGGCCATAAGTCCAAAAGTTTTGGTACCAACGTACAGGGTTCAACTTCAACCGGATATATAGATAAATCTCAGAAAATTTATTACACAGAAATCTCTCTTTTAATGAATGTCTCAATCCATCAGTTATCTTTATGTCAAAATGTTGTAGGAAATGGAGAAGCCTTAAAAGAGAATAGGGATGGATTAAGAGGAATTGTTCAAGATCACACAATAATCTAGATAACTAAACAGCATAATAAGAATATTATAGCAACAATCATTTCGAATTTGTTAAAAGTGTTTTTGGTACAGATCATACCTGTTGGTTGAATTTTGAAACTTGCTTTGCTTTTCATTTTAATTATTCAATCAACATATCATTTTCGGCAAAAGGGAATGGAAAGGTCTATAATATACATATGAGCGAAAATAGTAGTAATATTTTAATGTCGACTCGTTAGCTTGTCATTTTCATGGCAGTAGTCATATTATCACGGAGGCATAAATTTTCTTAAGTCTTTAGAACCAAAGCCAAATCGGAATTATATCATTGATGAGAAGAAAGATTAGTGATTTAATAGAGATATATATGAGAAGTGTTAGTAATACTTTTTTTTTCCAGATTAGAATTTATTGGAAACTACAAAATCAAGAAAAAGTTGTTAAATAACAAGACTTTAAAAAAATTGTAATTACAAATAAATTTCAGTAAATCATAAAAATATAGTCAAAAGACTTTGTTAGTAACATTTCTCTAAGGTACATATCACAAAACGTTTACCTTCTAACGTTTGCATGAGGTTACCATCTTTTTTTGTTTTCTTCTAAAATATATATATATATATATATATATATATATATATATATATATATATATATAT
>PYAF01006022.1:201803-302319 GCA_007407185.1 Glycine tomentella | reverse complement strand
CTTGACCATCAAATTAAACAAATGACATTAAAAGTAAAATAAGAAACAACAGTAACGTAGCTAGTATTAAATATAATTTATTTCTTCATTCATGAATCAAATCTCTCTAACTCTAAATTAATCTTTTATAACTTGAATTTTTTTTATTCATTAAAAATAAAGATAAATATCGAAAGATTTATAACAACTCACATATATTTCTCAATCAATTGAACTAAAATCTTTTCGTTCTTGACTTAAATTTAAAATAAGAAAATAACATCAATGACAAGAAAGATTAGTGATGATAGTGTTGGATCCTTAATCCAAGCTTTAATGTATCTAGTAGGATATTGGGTCTTTAAGATAGACATATCCAAAATATAATCTTAAGGTTAGGTTATGGTCCCCAAGTCATACATATAATTCTATTCTTATCTTTTTTGACATCTCATCATCATATTCTTTCAAAAGAGTATAACTCTGAAGAGCGATTGGTCATCATGATTTCAGGTACCCTTTCACTCGGATTTCATAATGGTTAACATAATTAATTCGAAGTTGATCTTTGATAGATGATAGTTTTCACCTAAGGGAATTATTTAATATATTTTAAATAATTTATAACAAATGTATAACTATTAATTTTAAACAAAATTACTAATTATGTGTTTCCAAAACAATTCAATGACATCTAATATAAATATATTCACGCATAAGCCAAATTAAACATTAACAAAATCTATTACAAATGCCATCTGACATACTATCAAGATTTACTTTCTAATATTACTTTACTTTTTTAGAATTTAGTTGATAGTGTGTTTAGACTACGCACTCAATGTTAGACATGTTGGAGCATCATAATGATAATAAAATCAAGATGAAAAAAGATAAAAATAGTGATAGAAGAAATGTTAAGAATATGATTCTCCTACGAGAACACTTTTTTAGGTGAGAACATGAAAATAATTAATAACAATCATTAGATCATTATTAAAAATAATATAGGTTGAGATTAAAATATTTAAGAATTTAAATTAAAATATAATATAACCAGTAAATTTTTAAAATATTTACCATACAAATCACATCCTAAAGTATCATCGTCACCATCACCATGAATCAACAATTGTTAGTATAAATGATAGTGACTTGTGTCTCTTAACCAAGTAGTCTAGGGTTCGAATCCTGATTGACTCTTGGTATGAAATAAATTGTGTTAGAAGGAGAATACTCATTTTGTGTATGCTTACGGCCCCCGATGAAGATTTGTCACTAGTTTCGGCGGGACAACTTCATAGTAATACAATGGTTAGCAAAAAATAAATCATTGTCACCATGATCATCATTACTTAGTCGCCATGACCATCATCGTTATTGTTGTCGCCACCACCACTACCATTAGTGGTGACAGTTGATGACGATGGGGTGACAATTAATGATGGTGGTAGTGGCGGCAACAGTTATGGTGATAGATGCAATGACAATCATATTTGTGATGATAATAAGTTAATTGTGATATTTTAGAAGGTAATAATTGAGATATTAATAGATTTGTTTGTTGTTTAGTTAACCTTTTAAAGATTTGATGATATATTATATTTTAATTTAAAATTTAAAATATTTTAATTTCATATGTCTATTATTTTTAATCTTTATCTTTGTCTGATAATTGTTATTAACTTTTTTCATGTTTCCATATAAGAGAGTAGAGTCTTACTCTATTTGTTAACATGCCTCAAAAATTAAGTTGTAAATATTTTTATATAATGCTCATAAAGCTTGTCTCATTGATAAAGGTTAATAACTATTTTTATATTCTTAAATAAATTATAATACAATAAATATAAAGGAAGTCTAATAATATCTTTTGACCGCAAATACAATAATTTATAACCTTTAAAATAAAATATTATAAAAAGAAAAATTTATTAAAAATATAAATAAAAAATTATACTCAAACATTTTTTTAAACAAAAAAAATATTATGTTTACAATAAAATCTATTAAAGGGAAATAAAAATCAGTTTTGAAAAACAATAATACCATTATCGTTACAACAAAATTATAACAAGATATTTTATTATTTTTTTATTAAAAAGTAACATTTAAATATAATATTTTCTATAATTAATTTTTAAAAAATAATTATTTAAATTTTAAAATATAATGTATATTAAAAAATAAAACTAAGAAAAAGTTAGGGGGCCAAAGCCCCCAAGCATATATACACACCTCGTCCTTGGAAGTAACCTATATGGAATAGTGTTTTATTTGAGTTGCAAACATTTACAACTTGGTAAAATAAATTCTTCAAGTATGATTTTTTTTCATGCACATAACTTGAATTCAAGACTTCAATTAAGTAGAATTGACCATGAATCAAATGAACCAACCATCGATATATTGTGTTGTTTTAGTATTTATTTTTAAAGAAATTTCAAGATATTTTGATTAATATTATGATTTAGATGTCATACTTAACACTTTATATCAAACTTCATTAAATTATTGAGCATTTTAGATATATTTAATATTAACTACATGCTTAGAAACAAAGATATAAAAATCGAATTAAATTCAATCTAATTAAATTAATTTTAATCAAGATGAAGTGAATCAAATTTAATATTATATTTAATCTTATCCAAAATTGAATTGCAATATATGTTTATAATCGGATTGTTATATATATATATATATATATATATATACACTTAAAATTAGTCTAAATTGAACCATGAACACTTCTGGACTTCTGGTAACAAGTGCTGTTTATTTAAAAAAAATGCGAGAACAAAAACTAAAAACAAATAAAAAATGAAAAGCCAAATGAAGTCAGATACTCAATCTATTTATTGATAAAAATGTTAATAACACACTATTTAATATATACTTTATTTTAAATATTTTTATTATGAACTAAAATTTATTAAAATATATGAAATAATATAATAGATACAACTTTTAAGAAATTATTACTATTTTTGTTTCTATTTATAAAACTCAAATTAGAAGTGGTGTTAGTTCTATTTTATAAGATTAATCTATAATATATCCTTTATTAATTACTTTTAGATTGAAATATTCTTAATTAATTGTACTTGAAAGAAATAGAAAAAAAATTATTGACATTGGTTGTTTTGAAAAAAAATTATAAATTTAATATAAATTTATTATTAAGAACTAAAATAATCATTTTTATTTTTTATCTTGATAATTTAGGTAGTTGAATATTATAAATAAAAACAAAGATAGTATAAAAGTTAACAAACTTATTATAATAATTTATAATTAAATAATAATATAAAAACTTTTGAATATTAATTGATTGGTGAGCACTTCTCCACTCCAAAAATGTTAATATTTATTATTGAGGAGTGATCCAGTTACTCCAATAATAACTCTTTTAGACTTACTCTTCATTCTCACCATTCATTTTTTTAAGATCTAAATCAGTAACTAATCTTAATCATTAGATTTCAAGAAAATAAATATTGAGGGTTAAGAATAATTTTAAAAAGATTACTCTTGGAATAAGTGAATTCCTCCTTTTTATTATTTGTTATAATACGTTATTTTCCTCACGTTATATCACTTATTATACTTACAATTATTTTTTCCCTCATTAAGGATATGTTTGGCACACCCATACATAGATGGATTGCATATGGCCTGATGGAAAAGAGTATATTTTTGCTCTCTTCCTAGGTTTGGAACATTTAAAAGTAAATGAACGAAAGAAAAACTTATGGAACTCATGGCTCAATATATTTCATTGATTTGGAGAGAAAAAATGCTCTTATAATGGAAGAGACACTTTTAATTCTTATTTATTATGTTTATTTATTGTTTAGCATTGAGTCTTGATTTTAGCATCGAAGTATCTTTTGCTGGTATCTTAACCTCTAGAGAACCAAATAAATGAATACTTAGAGAGAACAGCTTGAAGTGAAAAGGCTCTTTAGAGAAAAATTACCTTGCTATCATTTTTGGCGGGTACAATTCTCATTAAGCATATTATATGGACGGATTGAATGTGGGCCAATGGAAAGGAGTAATTTTTTGCTACTTTCCAAGGTTTGAAGGATTTAAAAGTAAAAAAATTGAAAGAAAATAAGAATATAATTTAAGAACAACCCTTACTAAAATTCTGTTGTTATGAAGTTTGTATATTTTTATTGTTGCTATATTATATTATTGACTAGTTCTCGAGTATGCACATGTGTTGTGTTGTGAGATTGTGAGTGTGTTCATGTGTGTGTACATAATGTGATTATTTATTTAATGTTATTGTTATTATTGTTATTAGTATTATTATTAATATTGCTATGATTATTGATGTTATTATTATTATTATATTTGTTGATAATATTATCAATATAACTAATTTTATTGCTATGTTATTATCATTATTGTATTATTGGTGTTATTATCTGTATAGTTGTGGTGTTATGTGAGACTAAGATGGAAGGAACCAAGAGTGTGTCTAAGGTCCAATAAGGGACTAAGCTCATCCAAACATTTACCCATCCAAGTGTTATAAGAATGGAGAGAGTAAAATAATATGTTTAGTTGTGAGAAATATAAAAAATAGAGAAGATAAAAGAAAAAGAGAAAGGAAAAAAGAAAGAACTTAGATATTCAAGCCCAAAGCTCTCTTTGTAACTTAGTTGTAATTTATGTTTTCTTTATTTTTTTTTATATGATGTGATGTATGATAGCATGTTATAAGCAATGAATTTTATTTGATGATACTTGTCATCATAGTTGTATTTTACAAGTTTTTAGCTCTTATAAAAGAAAGTTTTTTTTTAGTACTTTAAATATTTTTGTCCTTCATTTTTGTTTTGTTTTAGTCTTTATTGTCAAGTAACAATTTAAATGATGATGTAACAACTACATTAATAATCCATTGATTTTTTTAGTCATCAAAGAATCTAACAAAATAGTCATATATAATTTATTTTTAATAATATGTAGTTTAAAATTTTTATATGTTTAACATAGTTGATGACATCATATTAATTGATGAAAAAATAAAAATATAATTTATAAAAAAAAATATAATTATCCTGTAAGACTATTGATGATATAATGAGTTCATTAGACTATGAGAGAATAAAAAACATGGAATGAATTATGTATTAGAATACTAAATTACTAAAAATAGTATTATTCTTACACACTTTTTATTTTATTAAATATATATTTTTATTTCACACAAACATATATTATTTTCTTTTCATTCAATCAATATAGAGGAAGAAAACTATCATTACATTAGTAAAAAAAATCTTAAATTTAAGTATTATAAATGAAAAAGTTAATAGATACTTTCTACTTATAAATTATTAATCCAAAAATTTTTTTTTTCTCCTTTTCTTTCCTACAATACTATTATCATTTTACTTCTATACCAAAAAAAAAATCTAAATAATTCCTAACCCAGATCAACCTTAGCTATCCCCTATCCTGTTTAAAATCATTTCCTTTCCTCCTCTTTCTCTTTCTCTTTCTCTTTTCTTCTTCACCATTTTCACTAATCAAGCAAAATATAAATATAAATACTAACTTGTGAAACTATGTTCCTCAACTCATTTCAGGTTGTTCTTAATTTTTTTATTAGTTAAAAAATTTATTTAACTGTTCAATAAATAATTACTTTTAAGTAATTTTTAACATTTTTTAAAATAATATTTTTTGAAACATAAGTTTTAACTTTTATATTTTATTTATTTTTATTCTTAAAATATTTTTTTAATTTTCTTATTATTTTTTTAAATATGTCATTTTACATTTTTCAGTTACCTTAACAACTAACTTTAATATACACTTATATAATTTAATAAATTTTCTTTTTTCAACTTCCAATTTATTTTTCAACTAATTTTATCAAACATAATTTTAATAATTTTCACCATTCACTTTTTAACTTTACTCTAGATGTGCTATTTACTCTAAGTGATTATATTTTGATAATCAAAACTTCCAAATACTCAATCAATAAATATTTTACTATCACATTATATCATTAATTAAATTAATTACTAGTTTCTCTTATCTTTGTTTGACTCTCAACTTGTAAACAAGTCAAAATTATCCAAAAGAATATTTTTCATTTACTCTTGAATCAATTTAACCAGAAAAACAACAGGCTTCATCGAGAAACGATGTTCTTACGCACGCGTTAAAAGGAAGTAAGGAACAGTCCTCGCACGTGCTTGCGGGATTGGAATTTGGTAAAATCAATCTTCATAAGTGCACGTGTCAGCCCCAGAGCCCAATGTTGGGATACACATATAAAAATGTTATCTCACTGCCCTCCCATTCATATATACCTCCCTTTTCGCAACTCGCCACCAGCTTCCCCTTTCTCCCCGAACCTCCAACCCAAAACCCGAACCTCCGCTTCGGATCCTAATCCAGTAATCCCTGATGGGAACGGAAGGCTACACTTACATGGGGCGCAGTTTGAGCGAACTCCGCATCAACGACGATTCCTCTTCCTCCGCCTTCAGCGACTGCAACAGTGACAGATCTGGCGAATTCGCCTCCGCTTCTTCGCAAACGCGGCGGTTTCTCATCGCCTGCGCCACCGAAAATTCCGACGACTTGATCCGCCAACTCGTCGCCGATCTCCACTCCTCCTCCATCGACGATCAGAAGCAAGCCGCCATGGAAATCCGATTACTCGCGAAGAACAAGCCGGAGAATCGCATCAAAATCGCGAAAGCCGGCGCAATCAAACCGCTAATTTCTCTCATTTCCTCGCCGGACCTTCAGCTCCAGGAATACGGCGTCACCGCGATTTTGAACCTCTCGCTCTGCGACGAGAACAAGGAGGTGATAGCCTCGTCAGGCGCGATCAAGCCACTGGTTCGCGCGCTGAACAGTGGAACCGCGACGGCGAAGGAGAACGCGGCGTGCGCGCTTCTAAGACTCTCGCAGGTGGAGGAGAACAAGGCGGCAATCGGGCGGTCCGGCGCGATTCCGCTTCTTGTGAGCCTCCTGGAGAGCGGCGGGTTCCGTGCGAAGAAGGACGCGTCGACGGCGCTGTACTCGCTATGCACGGTGAAGGAGAACAAGATCAGAGCGGTGAAGGCGGGGATCATGAAGGTGCTGGTGGAGTTGATGGCGGACTTCGAGTCGAACATGGTGGACAAGTCGGCGTACGTGGTGAGCGTGCTGGTGGCGGTGCCGGAGGCGAGGGTAGCGCTGGTGGAGGAAGGTGGCGTCCCGGTGCTGGTGGAGATCGTTGAGGTTGGGACGCAGCGGCAGAAGGAAATCGCGGTGGTTATTCTTTTACAGGTTTGCGAGGACAGCGTGGCGTATCGCACCATGGTCGCTCGCGAAGGTGCGATTCCTCCTTTGGTCGCTTTGTCTCAATCCGGGACCAATCGCGCCAAGCAAAAGGTATTATACTTCTATTCCATTCCCATTCACTTCAACGCCATTTCCATTACTCTGCTCCGCTTGCTGACGTGGCACACATCCCTTCAATTAGAACTAGTATTTGTTTATAACTTTTTTTTTTTTTTACATTAATTTCTATTTCTATAACATTATTATTATTCTGATGTTTACCACCTCGTGATACGATTGTGATGTATCAAGTTACCTTGTTGATATTCTGATCATAATTGCAGTTTTGGACTGTAATTTAAAACCATGCATTAAACATTTTTAACAAAAATATTAACCTAATAACACATTAAAATGATAATGTACCGATGTGACAATTGAAGATCGAAGGATCAAAATGTAATATTATTACTATTACTATTTTTTAAAGTCATCTTATCTCATTCTTTATGATACAAGTTTTCGTAAAAAAAAAAAAAAAAGTAGTGCCACGTCAGCTTCGTTGCACAGTGGACCTCCACCCACCGCAAAATATATTGCTTAATGTTCAATTAAATTGAATTTGTTATAGTGAACATCGACTCATGTATTCCCATTGCATCGTTTATGCCAATCTTATTGGTTGGGTTTGGGAATATTTTAATTATCGGGCTTGAATTAGTGCTCCATGCTTGAGAATAATTAAAATTTACGAAATATATATTTTTATTTTGTTGTTGTCGTTGAATTTATTTTTGTTTCTTTGTTTTGGTGTGTAGGCGGAGAAACTAATTGAGCTTCTGCGGCAACCAAGATCCGGCAACGGCGCTTCTCGTAGTACATCAGAAGTGGTGGCGTAGACGCCAGCAATAATAAATTTATTCACCTTGGTGGTGTGCCACACCTCTCCGTGCGTGAGTGTGTACAAACACCACTTTTAAAAATTGTGAATTTGGTTAAAAAAAACACAATGTGCGTCCTCCAAGAGAGACGGAGAGTTAAACTTTGTAAATATCTTCGTAACGGAGAAGAAGCTTTGTAAAGTTTGTGGTAGAAAATGATACGAGTTTGAGTTTGGTTTGCTTTTTGGGCTATGCAAAAATAATGCCCTCCCCCTCAACAATACGATCGTGTTTTCTATTATTTTCATTTTATTGCTGAGTGTGAGGTGAGGATTGATGGTATCGCTTTTGGGCCCTTCTACTACTATTTATGTAATTATTATCGCCCTTATAAATGTGGCACTAGTTTATTTTGTTTTAAAATTACAAGATTATTCTTATAAAAAATAATAGAAGATTAGTCGGACAAGAAAACATAGTTTTGAAAAGTAAAGAGTTCTTCTAGGCTTTCTAGCAAAAAGTAACCAGTGTTGTTATTTTTTTGTACTTAGATTAGGTAGGATGAGGGAGAATAGAAAAGGAGAATAAATAAAATAAAAATGTCATAATAAAGGTTATAAAAAGAATTGTCCAATATTTTGATTTTATGAAAAGAATAAATAAAATCAAACTATTGGGGAAAAGAAATCAAAATCTCTTCATAATTGAGTTCGTGTCATATAACTACAAAAGATATATCTGGAATACGGACAAAACGCAGGAGATTTTTTTTTTCGGTGGATATTTATTTTGAAAAATATATTTAAAATTGAGATGAATGGAAGGATAGTTTGAAGTTGCATTAAAAAAAAAAAAAAAAAAAAAAAAAGTGGGGACGAAAATGATGGTTTGAGTAGAAGGCGTCCACATGGTTAGCGTGGAAGAAGGGAACAAAAGATTGAAAAGGAAAGTGGGTTAGGAGTTAGGACTTTAGGAGCGGGGAGGCGTAAGCAGCTTTGGTTGGCATGGCTATACTTTATTATTGCATTAATGTTTTCTTTTGATTCTAATTATTATTATTTTATTTTCCTATGAAAAGGCATAAAGTAAAACAAAACTAGCATGGAATTGACACGTGTACTGCATTCCGTTAAAGATTAGCAGTTAGTCGTTCGGTCCCATCATGATTAGGATGCCTGTCTGGGAGTGCATGTCCCTAGTTGACGGCTGGTCGACTCTTTCTTTTTACTTTTTATTACGTTCTCTTCTTACTGCAACCACTTTTTATAATTTTTCGTAATCACCAAACATGGTACAACAATTCGTATGTGATTTTTTCAGTTTAAAAAAGTTTTTATAGTTCGAGTTTTAATATTTAATCATACTAAATATTCAAAGAAAATATTTATCATTCATAATATTTTTTATCTAATTTAAATATAATTGATTTTCGTGAAAGATACTGATAATTCAGAACAAAATATATATATTGTTTTTCAAATATTATTATTTTGTACTAAGGGATGAAATATTTTTTGGAATAACTGAAATCTTATGGAGAAATCTTTGAGTGGTTCTTCGTTTTAAGTATAAATGTGATCAACCATAACAATTTTGATGCTGAATTCAGTGTGATTGAATTAATATTGATAAAATTATTTTTAATTAAAATTGATTTTAAAGTGATATAATTTATATTTAGATGTTTTATTATAAAATTAAATTATGAATAAATTTAGTACATAATTTTATATCAAAGACAGAAATTATTCAAAGTTTTTTTAATTCAAAATCTATTTTGATCCTAATTCTAAATTATTTTTCAATATAAAAATAAATATACAAGTATATATAAAATCAATTCATCAATATTAAACCAAACAGGTACTCTAGGATTATAAAGAATGGCAGAAAGTAAAATTAGAGTGAATGCTTATCATGGGTTATTTGTGCTTATTTTATATCATCACTTCTTTGTGAGTGTATGGTAAATACACATGTGCAGGATTCCGCGATTTTTGGATATATTGTAGGAGAAATTTTTGCCTAGAATCTTGTGCAATATGAACGTATTATTGCTCGCCATGTTGTGTTGGACAAAGGATGATTCTTGTCTTAGGTCCGAATTGAGTTGTTTCTGTTTGTTTTTTTTTTTTTTTTTTTTTTTTTTTTTTTTTTTTTTTTTTTTTTTTTTTTTTTGGAATCATGAGTTGTTCCTGTTAATTCTTGCCTTTGGTCCGAATTGAGTTGTTGCTGTTACCTATGTATGAGTCATCATACTTGCTTTGTGAATTTTACATGTGTTAGATCAAATTAAATCAATCCAACTAATTTCAGGATCAACCAATTTAATTAGTTAGAATATAACAGTTATTTAAGTAGTTACAAAGTCCTACATGATTTAATAATCTAGATTACAGATAGTTTTTTAAATATTTTTCTCTCTCAATTCACTTAGATGTCTTTTATAAGGATAAAATTTTAACTATTGAATTGATGTCACATATCGTTTATAAAATAATATTTGAAATAAAAATGAGTTTGAAATCATGAAGATTTGAGATTGGAATAATTTTTTTTTTTAAAAGACAACTAAGATCTTTTAGTCTAATTGGTCTAAACTAAAAGTGTGTTTGATTTTTGGGTGGAGGATCCAAAAACATTTTTGAGATAAAAATGAGTTTGAAATCATGTTTGATTAATCTCCAAAAGTATGTTTGCCACTAAAATTTTACTTGAAAACTCAAATTCAAAAAAGCAACATTTAGAATATTTTTGCATACTCTATTTCCAAACGTAAGTTTAACCCAAATTAAGGGTATGTTGGGGTTTTCGGTGGGAGCTAGGATCCGAAAGCAAAAGCAATTTGAGATCATATTTGATTATTCTTCAAAATTATGTTTAAGACTAAAATTTTATCTGAAAACTCAGTTTTTAAAAAGCAACATTTAGACTAGTTTTACAAACTTAATTTACAGAATTAAATTTAACCCAAACTTACATTTACAAACTTTAACCATGATATTATCCTTCCCACTGAGTCAAGGCAATGATGAATTCATCTAATTGTTTGCGTCATTCGGACTGTAATTGGGTGGCTTTAGAAATATTGCCTATAGCGCCAAGTTGGTTGTAATGACGAACGGAAAATGTGACTTCTTCAATTTCTAGTAACCTAGTTCTGATCTCTGAAGAGCATTACTCAAGAATGTACTAGTTGTTTCTCATTCCTTTTGTCTTCGTGACCAAGACTTATATATTGGGTGGCTTTATATGTTTGATCCTGGCATAATTCGAACGTGAGTCTTTTCACAAGATTTGCATAAGCTATTCCTATTAAATATCTTAAAAAACTTATCAAAATAAGATATAAACATCTTATGGACCAATTATAAGATATTTTTAAAGCACTTATAACGTAAGATAAGTTCAAATAATTAATTATAAACTTTTCTTCCTTACTTTGGCTAAAATTGGTGACAATTGGTTCCTCCTCCTTCTTTATGGTCATTAAATGCATCATGCCCTTGACATTTCCTTCCAATTCCTCTTACAAAATCTTAATCCTAGCTTTATTCACGGGCCCTCCGGACGGGCATTATTAAAGTTGCATAAATAGACAGCATAACATACATTAAATTCACATATTTTATTTAAAGGTTTGGAATAATTCCCTTATTGAAAAAAAAAAGTTTTACTTTCCAAATTTGAGACATTTTCCATCTATATATAGACTAAATTAAATATATATATTGACACTTACTTTTTTTTAAGAATAATATTGGTCCTGCACACAATCATTTTATATGTCTGCAAAAACGATCGATTTGTAATGAGTGCGTAAAAAACAAAGTATGATATGTTAATTACAAGTTTATTTTCCTACTATAACTTGTATGAAACAATCGCGAACCTTCTGCCTTCAAGATATTAAACTGGTAATGACAAAGCATCATAGTTCATAAAAAAATAGATAAAAATAGATAAAAATAAATAAATAAAAGTGAAAATTAAAAAGAATGCTAGTATCAAATGCGATTCAGTAAAGAATTCGCCCTATAATAATATTAATATAACGTCGTTTACTAATGTTTAATAGTAACGTGGCAACTTAAAGTCCAATACTTAATTGTGGGAATTGAAAAAATTAAATAATCTAAAATTAATTTCAATTCTAACATCATTTTGTTTTTAAAATTATGTTCTTTAATTTTACAAGAGTCGTAGTTAGTTCTTAGTTGTTCGGTCGCATCAAGAAGTGCCAACAAGCCTTTTGCTGTTTGATAATATCGAACAAACAGTTGTGTAGATGAACCTGCATTGACCATTCCTAGTGAACGAAAAAAGATAGATCTATTGAAGAGATATTCTCTCTATGTTATATTATCATTTTATCTCGTATTTCTCTTTTTTCTCTTCCCAATTTTTCTTTCTTTATTATTAAAACAAAACATTATAAAACTGTACAATTATAATTAATTTATAAAAAATATATGTCATATGCCGGGTTAATTACCAAAGTTATATATATATATATATATATATATTGATATTTTTATGATAAAATTCATATATATTGTTGCTTACACACGCTATCGTTTAGTTCACGGGGTGTCATCATTTCCGGTGAGATTTTTATTAAGGACATGCCAAAATTATGGGCAATGAAAAAAATCAGCCACCAAAATTGACCAATTCAATGTCAATCGTCAACTATAAAATCTAAATCCAGACACATGCATTTGGCATGTGCAGGGTGTACAAATTTCACCAAAACAAGTAAAAATCGTGGATTCTATTTTACTCATCGTTTTGATTGAGATCCACAGTATACAAGAACAAAAAAGTGAAAGTTGTGGAATCAGAGACAACTTGTAAATACAGTAACTCAATCAGTATATATGATTGTGGGGGAAGTTTAGGTAGAAGTGCAAGACAATTTTAGGCATGTAGTTAGTTACGGACAGTCAAAAAATGACAAAATGTATACATTTATTCCACTCATGTTCAACGTGGAACTTAAGAGAACAGCAAAAATGTTGGCTCCGTGTTAACTGAAATCACTTGAGTCTTGAGGCATGCATGAGTGCTTCTAAAGATCTTAATTTGAACCTAGTCTCTTATTTTCTTTGAAAGCATGATTTGATGGAAAAAGTAAAAAGAAAAGAAAAAGTTTTTATGTACATCAATTAAAGAAGAGAATTTTAAGTACAAAATTTGCCTTCTTAGTTATCTACAGAAAATAACTTTTTAATGTTAATAATCATTAATTAGAGTGAGGATAGTAAAATAAAGGTTGTCCTACGATGAAGCAACCTAAGAATGGCTTCTAAACTTATACTAGCGGTTTTAAATTAGTGTTTTAGTAATAATTGATTTATAATCATTAAAATATTAACTAAAACTCTAGTTGAATTGGCCCATTCTACTTGTAAACAAGTTTGTCACAAATTTAAGTAGTATTATATAATTAAATTGATGAGAACCAATCTCCCTAGCAAAAATATAAAATAGCACTCCATGGACCTCACCATATATAAGGGAAGTATGACTTACAACTGAGTCATCTACATGCATGTTTAATTACATATATAACAATATATATATATATATATATATATATATATATATATATATATTCACGTAGTTCAATTAGTGGATCGATGACAAGGAAGAAATTCTAAGTCTTGTAAAGGATACTAGAGAATAAGTTTGTAGAAATTCAACCATGAATTGCCAACAACGATGTATCAATAGAGGAATTCATCACTTGGATCAAATCACTTCATGCATGGAAGGAGGAATTCTTCAAATTTCTTGTATGAGTATAAAAAAAAAAAACATATAAAACTCAGCTGAAATATTATATTTTGGGTTGACTAAAAAATTAATTTTAAATTTCCCTATATCATTTTTTTTACTGCGTTCTTATATCATCTTCTTATTACTATTATTTTTTTCTTTTATATTATAAGCACAGACAAATCCAAAAATCTATTAGAGAGGGTTAAATTTTTTTTCTTCCTTTGTAATTTTTAAATATGTAAATTTTAATAAATTATAATTTTTAAAAATATTTATTATTTTTAAAGATATAATTAAATAAATTTTTGTTTTAAATGATAATAATCTTAACCATTATCATAATAACAATAAACACACAACTAATTTTATACCATTTTACTTTAGTTATCATCTTAACTAGTGACCTAATAACAACACAACTAATTTTTCCCAATTTTACATTATTTAACTTTAATCATCATTATTTTACATCATATAAAATTAACTTCACACAACTTTAAACTAACTTTTATATATATATATATATATATATATATATATATATATATATAAGAAGTACCAAGAGAGGGTGCTATGACCCCAATATGCTCCCCTCTAGATCTGGCACTAAGTATTAAATGTCTTTCATATATTCAAGACATTAAATACATTTGTTTTTTATTTAATATTTCAGTTTGTTGAGTGCGTATGATAAATGGTTATTTTATATAACTAAATTTTATGATAAATAAATAATTTTTAATTTTTAATTATATTATAACTAAAATTCATAATAAATAAATATTTTTGGAGATAAAAAATTATTTTAAAATGGTAAAAAAAATATTGTGAGTCAAGATATATATTTCAATATATATATATATATATATATATATATAGACACATAAACCATTATCTTTCTTATTTTTTAATTTAAGTGTAATAATGATAAAGTGTTCTAGCTACTTTTTTTGTCTTTCCCTATCATCTTAAGCGAGGAGTCCTGCTTAACTGTATTAAGAATTTTCTGTTTTTATTCTATCATCAGGCTGGGCCTTGTTCTTTGGATTTTGGTTGATCCATTTTTTAATTAACGGCCCTGTCTTTAGTTATCTATTGAACTTTTGGACGTAAACAAAAATACTACTAAATAATCAAGTAGAAGCCGCCAAACAAGACAAAATAATTTTAAAAAAATCATATTAATGTATTGTTTTAAGAATACTATAAATAAATCAAAATATAAAAACGATTTAATAAAAAATATTATTTAATATATTAAAGCATTAAAATATGAATATATATATATATATATATATATATATATATATATTTAGTAGCAAAAAGTTATTAAGAAGTTGTAGGAAAATATAACAAGAATACGTTTAAAATACAACCCTATATTATAAATTTAAAATTTTCACTTTTAAAAGAAAGTATATTTAAAAATTATTTTCTTCCTTATCAAATCATGTAACTTCTCTTACATTAAATATCTAATTATTTATTATTAATATTTATTTTATCTTTCAAACATTATAACTTTATTTAATTTAAATATAATGTTATTATAATTTTATTCAATCAAACTTGAATTTAATTTTTTTATTTGTTATTTTGTTACACCAAAATAATAAAAATGATGCATTTTTATTCAAATAATTTATTTCTATATTTTTAATATTACAATTATTATATCTTTAATTATTTAACCAAATAACATATTCATATTAATAAAAAATATTATTTTTTATTTTTATTATTTTATTTTAAATTAAAAAATATTATAGTTACTTTTTGTGAATGTTCAATAAATGACTTGATGGCATTTGTTAAACATTAGCCGATAACAAAGCTCAATTACGGAAACCCAGCATTTATCCAAAGATCTCCGGTCTAAAATCCGATTCTCAAGTAGGACAAGCATCCGATACCCACCTTATAAGGGGTTTAATGTTTAAAAACTACTTTATAATGATTAAAAAACTACTTCTATTCACATTAAAATAAAAATTGAAATTAGCTTAACGAAATTCGTTTATTATTCAAATAGGAAAGAAAAAGAACAAGATTCTGTCAATTGGCATTAGGGAGACTTTGACAAATCATGTGTGTGTGTGTGTTTTCTTTCTTTCTTTTTCTTTTTTCTCTCCAGCTGCAGCACTAAAAAAAGTTATTATAATTTACTTATATAGAACTTTATAGTGACATTATAGTGCATGATGAACAACCCTTGTCCATTATATGAAGATAAAATGCTTAATCAAGAATTGACACATACGAAAATAAAATGGACAGCTATTGTCATGTT
The DNA here is from genome assembly GCA_007407185.1 of Glycine tomentella. Taxonomy (NCBI): domain Eukaryota; kingdom Viridiplantae; phylum Streptophyta; class Magnoliopsida; order Fabales; family Fabaceae; genus Glycine; species Glycine tomentella. The sequence goes on along the minus strand of PYAF01006022.1, from coordinate 286,077 downwards.
GTGAAGTTGTGTTTCTCATCCACGCAAAGCATTAGGGGGCTTGTTTGGGTAAGCTTCTCTAGAAGCACTTCTAGAAGAAGAAAATAAGAGCAAAAAGAAGAGATGAGCTTCTCCATAAGTAAAAATAAGCTCTCCATTAGTTAATTTGTAGAAGCTCACCAATGTGGCTTTTTTAAAAAATGAGATAACATCTACAAATTAGCTAATAGAGAACTTATTTTTACTTATAGAGAAGCTCATTTCATCTTTTTGCTTTTATTTTCTTCTTCTAGAAGTACTTCTAGAGAAACTAACATCCAAACAGGCCCTAGGACGATGATATTGATTTTACTCTTGTTGAGTGACTCTAACCTATATTTCCACTTGCACTTGCAGATCGAGTAAAGTTTAAGGTTAGAAAAAAATGATGGATTGGAAGAGAAACATGATCACTTGCGAGCTAAGTTTTACAATTGATTTGGTGTTTCATTTGGGATAAATTGATTGATTGATCGAATATCCAAAATAGTGTGTATTTTATCAAGATTCTTTTTCCATTTAAAAAACTATTGTTCTTAACTCCTAAGTAAAATTGGAAGAAATATAAAAGTAAACAAACCTTGGAGTTAAGGAGAAACATTGGTTCAGTTTTCAAGATTTACCTGTGCTGTCAATGTTTGGAGATTGTATTTACTAAATTCCTCTACTACCTAAATGTTTGCAGCACCTAATTTAATGTCCCCACTAAAGAAAAATTTATATGCTATATAATGAGTAAAAAAACTCAGTTCTTCTGTTTAAAAAAAAATCGTTCTTAATTTGTTTATATTTTAAAAAGTACGGCTTTTAAGATTTAGGGTTTGTTTAAAAAGCTTATTTATAATTTAATTTTTATCCTACAACATAGTCATTTGTCTTGAAAGAATTTTAAAAAATTCCTTTGTCATATATATATATATATATATATATATAAGTTGAATTCATTTTATGTCAATAAGTTCTTTAAAATAGCTTATAGAAACAACTTACAATTCTTATGAAAACAAATTAATGTAATTTTTTCCTCATTTATAAAAACACTTTATGCATAAGTGCTTACATATATAGTATAAGTCTTTATTCAATAAACACTTTAAATTGTTTACCCAAACAAATCCTAATATATCAGTTGAATGTCATACCTTTTACTATATTAAAGCCCATACATCTAGCAACTTTATATTTCAATTATATATAGAGAATTTAATTTTTTCTTAAAAAAAGAAGACAAAATTTAATTTTGTATGTTTATATTATAAAAAAAAATACACTTTTGATATAAAAATGCTACTAGTATGACTTGTCAAGTATTTATCACAAAAAATAGTAATTTTTAATAATTTATCATTGGTTGACAGTATAAAATAAAATATTATTATAATATCATTATATTTCAATTATATATATATATATATATGTATATATTATGCATTAAAAAGTTCATTTATTAAGAGTTTGCTTCATACCGATCTTGTATAGTTGCACTTTCAGTCTATGTTAATTCATAGCTTTTTTTATTTTTCGGGAGATAGGGGAGACAAGAATCCTAATTAATTACCTCAACATTTTTTTTATGGTGGAGTAGTAATTATCTCAACATTGATGCTCGCACAAATGTTTTGCTTATGAGATTGTTCTTTAAACATATATTTTAAATATTTTTTTATTGGAATTTTGGAAAATATTAACAACTTTAATTCTTTTTTTATATATAGAAACTTTAAATACTTTTTTTGGTGATTAATAAACTCTGTTGATTCCAGTAGTAATCGGGGCATCCAACTATTTAGTAGAATCAGCATATAATATTTTTATTAGAAAATATTAATAACTTTAATTTGTTTTAATTTAACTAAAATCTTATGTTGATTCCATTAGTATGAGTGCATCCAATTGTTTAGTAGAATCAGCACGAAATAAAAAAAAAAAAATATGTTACATATTATATTGCTATAATTACATTGGTGCCTTACCTAGTACTATTGGGGTTGCATCTCCACAATACAACTTTTGAGATAAAAGAAATACAATTTATCCTTAAAAAAAATCTTCTAATTATTTTACTATATTTTTGGCGCTGTCTATTTTTCCAATAAGCAAATGAAATTGTTAATTTCAGGAGGACAATAAGTATTCAAACAGAGAACAAAAGTCACATATGATTTGGGAACATTAAGCATTATTTTATACTAAATGGCATTCTGGCTTAAATATATAAAAAATATTAAGCATTATTTTATACTAAAAAACTCCAATATCTCATTTTTTTTAAAATTTTAGTAATCTTAACATTAAAGTAAAATTTTATTTTGAAGTCGGATATATATTGGTTTCAAAACGATAAAAATAAAGATATTATTTTATTTTTAACAGATAAAAGTGACAATTTTTATGCAATAACCTATGTGAACAATTTCAAATCTGAGTCTCAAAATAAAGATATACTCTTTTGTATTTCTCCTACATACGTCGTAGTGAAAGTATAAAATAAGTTGAATGGTTAAAGAAGGAAGAAAGAGAGTGTGTTGAGAAAAAAAAAATACACTCATATTTTTATTACTCTAAAATCACATAATAAAAAACAAGAGAAAACACCATAAAAAAAGATTACTATTATGCAGAAAACAAGATGCTATCAGCGCTAAAAAAAAAAAAAAAAGGAGCTCTGGTCACCGATCTTAAGATTAAACCCTTTTGTTCTTTCTTATGTTTTTCGTTGTAAACACTTTTCTTTTTCTGATTCCTTTTCATTATGAAAATCTAGAGCTCAAACCCCGACCTCTCTAATCCCTATTAGCTCCACCCAAATGAGAACCCATCAATGGTTTTAGAATTACCTCCTTTGGACGGGAAAAACTACCATTCATGGGCCAGAAGCATGAAATTCTCTCTCATTTCAAAGAACAAATTGAAATTTGTTGACAGTTCTCTTAGCTAACCAAGTTGTTTGGACCCATTTACGGAGCATGGGAAAGGTGTAATACTATGGTCTTGGGATGGTTACACCAATCCATGACAGAACCAATCCTACAGTCCATTTTGTGGATAGACCAAGTAGTTGTTGTGTGGAAGGATTTACATGATAGGTTCTCACAGGGAGATTTGTTCCGCATCTCTGATCTACAAGAGGATTTGAGTGAATCACATTCAAATAATTTTTTTGATCTACTTCATGCAGTTCTGTAGGGCCCTTATGCTATCCCTTCTTTATATGGTCAAAAATATTTTTTGACCTCATTTGATGACTTTTCTAGACATACTTTGGTTATTTTAATGAAATCTAAAAGTGAAACTAGAGATCATATTAAACGATTCATTTGTTATATTGAAACTCAATTTCAAACAAAACTTAAGATTTTAAGAAGTGACAATAGTGTTCAGTTTGTTATGAATGAGTATTTTTCAAGTAAAGGGATCATTCATCAAACAAGTTGTGTTGAGACATCCCAACAAAATGGGTGGTTGAAAGGAAACACCAACACATCTTAAATATTGCAAGACCCTTGTATTTTCAAGATCATTTACCAAAGGATTTTTGGAATTTTGCAATATAACATGCATTGCATCTTATAAATAAATTGTCAACCCCCTTACTTGGAAATAAAACACCATATGAGTTATTATATAGCAAATTGCCTTGTTTTATGCACTTCAAGGTCTTTGGTTGTTTAGCCTATGCTTCCACCTTAGAAAATAAGACTAAATTCAATTCAAGAGCTAGAAAATCTGTCTTCATAGGATATAAGGAAGGGACTAAGGGTTATATACTTGATGATTTACACTCAAAGAAAATATGTTGATACAAAATATAAAAAAAAAACATCACAAATTTATTTAATGTGATTTGAGCTCTCACCCCTACATCCACAATCTCGACCATAATTTGTTTAATGTGGTTCAGACCGTCATCCCTACATGCATGATCTCCTCAAAATAAGTTTTTAGGACAAGCTGAACAAACTTTAAACATTCCCTTAACATGACCCCCCTCTCTCATCTAGGGTGGTGACCTTGCTTTAAGTTGGGTAATTCTTCTTATCTTAAGAGCTTTTATATATGGACCTAACATCATAGTCTTAAAAGAGAAAACAAATATGTAATTTACAGGATATATCTTTAATTCTAAAGAGTATCTTAGAAATAAGACAATATCCTTTTTTAAATCTAAATAATATCCTATAGATTTGAAATTACAAATTTGAATTGTTTCCCAATAATCTTTCGCTAAATTAAAATTTAATTTCATCTTCAATCTTTTTAGATGCTCATCACACTTTCATTTTGCTTGCACCAAATCTGGTATGTTTTTCCATTTACTCCACGAGTATTGAATGGTGACACTTCTAAACTTGTACTGTCAACTATCTCCATTGGAACACATCACTTGACTGTCATATCATCAAGTAGACTTTTGACACAAGGACCCCACACAAATTCACCATCAGTTTCCTCAAGCTTCTTCAATATTCTTCTTTCTCTGGTCACCAGGCCGCAAGATTATTTAACTCCGATACCAATTGTTGGGGTGAAAAATAAAACACTCATATCTTTATTACTCAAAAATCACACAATCAAGAACAAGAGACAACATCATAAACGAAATAGAAAAAGATCACAAATTTGTTTATCGTGGTTTGGGCCCTCACCTCTACATCAGCAACCTCAACCTCAATTTGTTTAACGTGGTTCGAACTGTCATCTCTACATCTATGATTTCCTTAGATCTAGTTTTTAGGACAAGCTGGACAAACTTGTAAATCTTCCCTTAACATGACCTTCATGTCTCACTTAGGATTGTGACTCTCTCTTCAAACTGGATAATTTTTCTCATCTTATGAACCTCTATATATACACACATCATAATCTTAATAGAGGAAACAAATGTCTAATTTACAGAATATATCTTTAATTTTAAACAACATCATAAAAATAAAATAATATATATTTTTAAATCTAAACAAATATCACATGTTCAATCTCTTCTCTGATAATAAAATCTAACATTCTAACAAATTAATATTTATCAAATAAAAAAAAACATGAACGTGGTGCTGTAATGACTGCTATAATGACCTAGTTTTCAACAATTATCTGAGTGAGGATTCTAACATGGGTAAATGTATGTGATCATACAGGTTCCTACAAATTATAATAAGTTTCAGTTTTAATGAATTTTAAAAATTAACTCCAATGTTCTTGCATGTAATTACATTTACATGATCTAATGGCTTCTTCTTCCATCATTCTCTACTAGACTGACAGTGTCATATCTCCTGTCACTACCGCTACTAATTAAGACGCAGGTTTATTGTCTACTTCCAATTTGATTCAATAACTTCCGTTTTCGCGCCATTCCAAAATCTTGCTTAATGCTATATCAATACCTTGTAAAATTCCTTTTCCGGTTCCCATTTTTTCTAACTTAGGGAATAATTTGAATCTAAGTTTGAGTTGGATGAATGACTTTCCCTGTTGGTGGCAAAGGATTTTGTTGAGCAATAAATGGCTGGCGAAGATGGAATTGTGTTTGGATATAGAGGCTGTGTTCGCGGTTGTCTCAGTGTCTGATTTTTTTTAATTATTATTTCAGAATTTGTAAATAATAATAATAATAAGAATAAAATGTAATTTATGTTATTCTATTTTTTAAAATTCATAGTTTTTTCTCTTATTTTCAAATTAAGATATTTTGTCATTCACTTATTAAAAATCACCAATTTTAATATTCTTAGTTTTTAAAATTACTTGAATATGATTCTTCACGTAACATCTATAAATAAATTTCCACCTAATGTTTATACTCAATAATTTAACCACAAGTTTAAAGTAAGGTTAGCTTGTAATATTAAAAGATAAAAGACAGCAAAGAAGAAGAGTAGACCGAGCCAATCCAAACATGGAACAAAGTAAAAAGAACCAAAAATCTCAATTAAGGCCAAAGCCCAAAAATAAGTGGGCCAGTGACGTTGTGGAAGAAGATTGTATAGCGGATAAGCCATTTGTAAAACCGGAAAGTGCCGTACGTGAGTCGCGTCAAATAATTGAAAATCATTTCATTTTCTTTTCAGGTGTCTGGCCTGATCAGTGTCAGTAAGTAACAAACCAAACCAGAAAGAAGAAACCAAGACCTTCTATAATAATAATAATAATAATAATAATAATTATAACAATCACACTAACAAACAAGTCTCTCTCATTTCTTCTCTTTTTTTTTTTTTCCTTTTACAAACAGAAGAAGAAGAAAAAAAGGAGAAAAGCACAATAGCAATAATAGTAGTAAATATAATACTAAAAATGGGCACGCATCACGTGAAATCCACGTGCAGATTCTTATCCTTAAATAAAAATCCCAATTTAAGAACAAACACCCACACGTTATTGGCCAGGTGTCCAGTTTCGGAGCCTTTCTTCGTAGACTTGTTTTACTGCTCCTCCTGCTCCTTCTTCTTCTTCTTTTCTTCTTCTGTAGCAGTAGTAGCTTCTACCCTAACCTGGTAGTATTAGTACTAATAGAGTTAATTACTTAATTAACCACCAAACTCACGCGCCTGGACATACACGTGCTACTGCGAGAGCGCAATCTCTAGCTGGCGAGCTAGGTATGAAGGAGCACTAAGGTGGGGGAGGTGCCCCTCCGTGTCGAGCCACTGGATGGTGCTCTTTCCGCCGATGTGCTCCTTCATGTAGGTAGCCACGCTGGCCGGCACGGACATGTCACGTGCCGTCTGCATAATACAACAGGGGACGTTCACCAGGCCCAGAATCCCCCTCAGGTCGCTGTTGAACACCGTCCGCGACACGAAGAGTGAGATGTCAGGCCGCATGTTGAACAGCGTCCGGGAAAATTCCCGCACCGCCGCCGGCACATCCGCCCCGACCGCCAGCGGCGCGAAACCGTTCACCCACGCCTCGTAGTTCGCCTCCATTGCGGAAAACACCTGCTCGATTTCTCCCTGCTCAAATCCCCCGTGGTAGTCCTTGTCGTTCAGGAATCTGGGAAATTCAAGCACTAATTACTACCTCCGCTCCTATTTATATGAATTTGCTCGAATGGAATAGAATGAAATTGAGGAAGAGAGGAGAATTACTTGTTGTACCTAGGGGAGGCGCCGATGAGGATGAGTTTGGAGAAGAGGTCGGGGCGGCGGATGGAGGCGAGCATGCCGATCATGGCGGAGATGGAGTGCCCGACGTAGGCGCAGCGGGGGACGCGGAGGGCGTCGAGGATGTTGAGGAGGTCGTCGACGTAGGCGTCCAGGGTGGTGTAGCGGCGGTAGTCGAAGTGGTCGGGGTTCACGCTGCCGGCGCAGACCAGGTCGTAGAGAATGACGCTGTAGTTGCGGGTGAAGTAAGGGAGCACGCGCTGCCACGCGGATTGATCGGTGCCGAAGCCGTGGGCCAGGACAAGGTACTTGTCGCCGGAACCTTCCACGCGGACGTTCAGGGCGTCGAGAATGGAAGTGCCCATAACTATGGAGAATCTTATCTAACCTAATCAGAGAAAAGTGTTCAGAGGTCTGGTTTTCGGGTTATGAACACTTGAAGAAATTTGTAGCGGTTCGATTATATATATATATATATATATATATATATATATATATATAATTTTATTTTTTTTTGCCAAGGCTTTCTCCTCTTTGGGTGCTATTTATAACCGCTACCACCAGCCTTACCATCATTCAATCAATCACTCTGTCTCCAACTCACACCTCTCTTTACTCTTTTTTTAGATTTTTTTTTTTTATAAGTTAGGGTCTGTTTGGTTGTGCTTGGAAAAAATTGATATAACTGGTGTTTAGACATTTAATTATAGTAGATATCAGTATAAATTTTTTGATCTAAAGTAAAAATTATTTAAAATTAATTTTATTCAGAATTAATTTTAAATTATTCTCTAATATAAAATTAAAAATATAAAAAAATATTCAAAATCAATTCTGTAATTAAAATTAATTTCGCAACTTTAAATCAACACAAACTTAATATTAGAAGTCAAATATATTCTATAGTCCTTTATTTATTTAATGAAGAAAAATGTTTCATAGATATGCATTGTGTTATTTAACACTTAAAGAAAGGGAGGAAAATAGATAAAAATATAAGTATGATAACATTTACAACGTGACAGGAAGAGAAATAGGAAAAAACAAAAAATATTGAAAGAATATTTAAAATAATAAATTGTACCTGTATCATTACTCTTAATTGAAATGAATGTAAGTTACTTTGTTTAAGTATAGTCTGAGTTCAGAGATTTCTTCTGGCTTGTGCTGGGGTATTATTCTCTTACTACAAAAAGAAAAAAACTTTTAAGTTAAATAAATCCATTTCAGATAGCAGAAATTTCCCCGTACCTTCTTCGATTTACAAAATTTGAATTAGAGGTCTTATAGTTATTCGGGGGGAAGACTTCATATTATTAAAACAAATAAAACTTGATAGTATTTTTTTTTTCTTGTGTATGAGTGAGTGTTTATTTGAAAAAATAAAATAAAATAAAAGGTTTTAAAAATTTATATAAAAAATATTTTTTTTTTCTAAAGTAAACTAAATGGTACATGTACTGACGTACTATTTCATTATTGCAAATGCCGTATGGAAGCAACTAGAAAACTGTGGAAAAAGTCTTCTTTAATTTTATTTATTTTTTCCCTCCTGCTATATTCTACGGAAGTCATTCAGTTTGAGTGTTTGACGTACCGTGGGGTATTAAAAATGGGTGAAAAAAAAATCTTTCAAACATTTTATTAAACTAATATGTTTCAAATAAATATTTGGTGATTAAAACGTTTAGCTTATTTGATTAATCAATGTATTTGATTTGTGTTAAAGTTATATTTATGTTTGATTTTTGCAGATAAAAAATATCTTTGGTGTAAAGGAAAAAAATAAGGATGAGTTATAAATAGTTGAGTAGTAAAGTAAATGAAAATAAAAAAGATAAATAAAAATATATGAAAAAGAAATAATTAGCTACTGTGGGTGACTCTACACAATTTTATTTCTCTTGGTTTCTTTGTTATTAAACACACTCACTTTTTTCACTTTTTTTTCTTCTCATCACCAAGTTTCTTTGACAGCCAGTATTATTTTCTTAAGTAATGTTATTCTCACAACAATTTCTATAGTAAAGAGAGAAATACGAAATAAAATAATTGGTCTGATAAAAAGGAATAAAACACTTTATAAAAATTATGAATAAAAATAATATAATTCTTCTTTTTATTACAAGAAATTTGCCTTAAAAAATATAAGTGGTTAATTTTTCTTAACAATAAGTCATTAAAAACCGCTCGTTAACAAAAAAGTCATTTAAAATCACCACTTATCTTTTGTACACTAAAATATTCTCGGTCCACAATTTTCCAAGGCATTAAAATTAGAATTTTGTTATATTATCAACTAATTATAAAATAATTATGGTAAGATAAAAAAATTTTCTAATTAATTAATAATGTAAAATAATTACCTTTTTATAAAAAAAATATTCTTTATACACAATCAAAGTTAAACTTTAATTAGTAAAAATAGGAATTTAATTATATGCTAATTATGTTAGTAAAACTATCATTTTCAGTAAACATTTCTGATAGAAAAATCCAGTGGCAGTTAGTCCAGAAACTTTGTGATTTGCTATGATTTTACTTTCTGCCAAACGAATTTCATATGATTAGTTAAAAGCTTCAACTAATCACTAATCAGTAATCAGCAAAGCAAATGGTAGATTTTTTTAACGAGATCAGATGAGGGAGGCTTCGACACGATAATGATGATAACTTTTTGTCGTGCCCAATTAATTATCCCATTGTACGGCACAAGAAAAATTTACTCTCTACTTTTTTTTTTTTTTGACTTTTCACATATTCAGAACTCAACTAGCATCATCATTATTTCGTGAATTGTAAACTTATTTCTCATTTTGGTGAAATTTAAATTATCTAAATAAAATAAAGCTAATAATGTTATATAGATGAATTCGGGTAACTATCTTAAATAAAAAAAGTAGAAAATATAATTAATTAAAATTTTGAAAATCATTTGAGTAAATTTTATAAAATTGAAGAAAAACGAATTACAAAATATAAATGAATGAGATGTGAGAAAAAACAATTTATAATATAAAAATTAAAAGGTAACTAAAACCAAGATTTGAGAAAAAAAAATTGTCATGTATAAATAATTCTAAAAATAATTAACATTTTTAAAAAAAATAAGTGTCAGATAATGATGAAGTCACATGTTATATAGTAAGATAAAATATACTACTAAAATTTACCAATATTTTTTTAGGATTAAAATATCATTATATTTAAAAATGAGAACTTAAACTAGTAACGTAATAACTTACTAGGGTATTTCCTTACTATTAACATTTGTTAAAATTCAAATTCAAGCTTAAAAATAATTTAATGGTATATTTTGAACAACAATAATACCATTTTTTTAGTATACAGTTGTGCACCTAAGATTCCAACTTTATATTATTATTATTATTATTATTATTATTATTATTATTATTATTATTTGTTGACATTTTTCAAAAGATGTTTTTTCAAACACATAGGTGATCACATATTTAAGTAATAAAATTATTTATCAATTATGTCATATTAAATACTCAATTCTACTAATTAAGCTCGAATAACCACTACCTAGATATTATAATAGATAATAAATGTAAAATTCAAAATTTAAGAGAATGAAATGTGAGAAAATCAAATTTTCATAAAATATAAATGAATTATACTAGTCATATTTTTCACAATATAGATATTTTTTGGTAACATTACACAGTATAGATATCTTCTATAGAAAGTAATTTCATTGAGCTGGTAACATCAACGGCATAATTGAGTTACATTTCTCTCCATGATTTTTTTAATGTCTATATACATAATATTCAAACCTAATACTTTGATTTAAAACCTAAAACTTTGATTAAAAAGAATTAGATAAATATTACATGAATCAATGACCTCTATTTTGAACTCGAAACCTCAATGTTATTATTTTTAAAAGGATTTACTATTTTTCTGTTTTGAACTCTAAATAAAATTAAAAATCTCTATAAGTTGGTCCATAAGCTACAGTGGTCAATTGTTGGCCCACTGCCTAAACCTAAACAGATTGTTACTATTAAATAATAATCCAAGAAATTTATGTCCGAACCTGTATTTTTGTCAGTTTGCTGGTTCGTACCCAATACCCATTTCAATAATATTATAAAAAAAATGGTCTCTTTCCATCATAGAAAGTCAATAGTTAATATTTATTCCATTAAAAAATTATCCAATCGCATATGATAAAAATGTAGCATTAATAATTAATAATAATGATAAAAATTGACACCACATATAAATATCTCTTGTGACCTATTGTTTTTCATAACAATACATTATAGTGTCATAGTGATATACTATGAGATACCTATATGTTGATCACTTTGTGCAATAAAGAGAGGTAACCACCACCAATTCTCTTTTCATACGTGGTGGTGTTTAATACAAAATAGAAACACATGTTAAATTTCCCCAAATATAATATAATTTAATTATATTTTAGCGTTAAATATTTTTATATAATTTTTTATAATAATTTTATGTTTAATTAGACTCACAAATATAATTAATTAAAGATTAAATATGTTTTATCCTTCTTTTTTTTTGCAAAATTTAATCCAATTATTATAATCAGTCCCAATCACAGATTCACTAGTCTAACAAATTACTAACAGAAGTGTGATCGTACACTTTTCCAATTAGCATGTGAATCATGTGGATCTATGGCCTCGAACACTTAACAGGTGCATATATCAAACTTACCAGATAGAAAAAACGAAATTTGTGCAAAATCAAGAATACTAGCTATAGTCGTAGATCGTAAAACATGATCTTGAGACAAATTCCAACACATACACGAGCTGGAATGAACAACTGCACCTTCCGCCATAATAAAACATCTATTGAACCTTGAAAGTTGATCAACAAAAATTGGCAATTAATATTTTATTATTTATTAGATATCTAATTAAATTATAAAAACAAAAATTTAAGATTATAAACAACAATCAACATAAATAACTGTTATACAATTTGACGATCACGTAACTTAATAAAAAATGCATCAAAGTTTTTTCATTTAATAAATAAATTATGACAACAAAAAATTTCTATTAAATTTTTTCTACAAAATAAAAAATGACAACAATAATTTTCTATTACATTTTTTTCTAACAAAATGACAATAAATATTTCTATTATATTTTAAAATACAAAGTAAGAAAATGACAACATATTTCCTATTATCTTCTTTTTTATTTTTTTTTCAACAAAGTCTAAATATTTCAGCAGAACATTTCCACTATGATTTTCTAAAATAAATAAAGAAATGTATCATGCTATATTTTGTTCTGTAAAAAAATGGAAACAAATATTTCCGACAACATTTTTTCTACAAAGTAAAAAATGACAATATATTTCTTACTAAAATAAGCCAACCAAAATTACATCACACAATATATTTACACTAGAATATGAACTAAAAAAAGTAAGTAGAACACAAAATAACACTAACATTTTTATTCTAGTAAGGGACTAATTTCATCATCCATACCGAAGATTAAAGAACTCATTAAATTTCTAACAGTAGAAAAATAAATTAAACAAATTATAAATATATACAAGAAAGACTTACCATTTAAGGTGAAAGCAACAACCTCATCACACCACACCACCCTCCAAACGTAATTGAACGAGCAGAAAAACGCATCAACATGCGCCTCTCACAAACAGTTTCACGAACACCTCCAAACGTAACCTCAGCAGCACAAAACCAGCCTCATACAACAATGAAGGTTGTCTCCACTTTCTCCTCCATTTTATAGGCAAACCAAAGCATGCCTTGGGAAGGTGCAGTCAAACTACACACACCCCTAAAGAGTGTAGAGACACTTCTTATCACTTTGAAAAAGGTCATTGAATGCCTTGAAAACAAGAATGCATGGGAGACATTCTTCAAAATAAGACACTCATATCTTTATTAATTACTCATAAGATGAAAAATCACACAATCTTCATCTCTATATCTATTACCTTAAATTTATTTAACCTGAACCTTCATTCGTACATTCATGATCTCCTTACATTAAGTTTTTGGACAAGCTAGACAAAATTGCAAACCTTTTCTTCACATGATCCTCTCTCAATTAGAATAATGACCATTCTTTAGATTGGATGATAGCTAGTGGAATCGGATTCAATGGAAGTAGCCTTCAAATTCAACCTCCCTTTCCTTTTTCACCTAGCCTCGCAAAATTAAAATAAATTATTATTTTTATATATAAACTCCTATTGTCTATATATACTATGCTTCTGCATGGTCCATTACTTTCTTTTTTCTTGTTTCCGCATCCAAGTTACTGGACAGATAATACAGAATTCACCACACCGCAGGAAAAACAAAAACGAATATGGAATTGACGAGCCTGCGCTTTTTCTTTGGTCTATCTATTTCACTATTCTTTTTTCTTCTTTAATCATTCCGTTCATAAAGAAAAATTGACTTTGACTAATACAAAGTGCAATAAAAAATAAATAAAATTCGATCAAAAATTATTTTTATTAAAAATCAAATTCAAATGATATTCAAACAAATTAATCTTAATTTCAATAAATTAATCATTTATATTCAATCAATTACTAATTTCACAATCTATCTGTGACAAAGTTGTATTATTGTACCCTAGCCACTCTAAGCCAGATTTTAGCCACTAGCTAAATGCATAAACAAACAACTTATCTTTATTACTAATTAATTTAGGAATGGTGCTTTCCTTTTCTAGCTATAGCTTTATACTCGCTACATCTTAGCGAACTCAACTTGAAAAAATTAAACATTTTTTACTCCCATTAAAAAGGATGGAAATAAATTAATAATCATATAAATCAAAACAACTATCATGTCATTGATGAGAGTGACATTAGGCACATATCATGATAATATATATATATATATATATATATATATATATTATCTATTAAGTTGTAAATGAAATAAATAAAATAAAAAGGAGCTCATCATTGACCTAGCTAGGCTTCGGATTTGTGGTCCGACAAGGTGGATAAAGTGATCATCAAATAGGGTGAATATAATCTTTCTATTGCGGTCTTGGGGAAAAACATATTGTGCGCGTGTTTTAGACCACTAATCAATATATTGTTACTTTTCCTCATGTGTCTAATTATTGTAAAAGATATCCACACATGATAAATGTATAAATACATATACAGATTAAACTAATTTCAATGCAAGAAATGAAATTAGTTTTCAATAATTTCATTGAAATATACTTTTTGACAGATTCATTAGACACCGTTGTCCATAAATACTCATTAAAGAGAAAAAAAAACCCAACAAGATTAGACATAATTAGATAGCATAGTTCATTAAACGTGTTATAAGAATTCAATTTTCTAACTGTTTCATATGAAAAAGACTTTGTACATGTTTGAGTAAGTAGCATTTGGAGTTGGGGTTGCATTCATTGGCAAATCCAGGAATCAAACTCTCTTAATGATTTTTTCATACGCACCAAGAATCAAACTCTTAATCACATGTTTAAGGAAAGTCTCAATTACTTGAACTAATCATAGATAGATTTTTTTATTATTATTATTCAACCACAATTGGCGTCTATGATAAGTTGATTTTTGTAAAAATCATATGAAAAATTATGATAACAATAATTTTTAATTGATTAGTACATGCAAATGAAATTATTTTTAATTGAAAAATAATAATAGAAGAGGAAGCTGTCAGCTGTGAAGGTTCTGCATAGCATATATAAAGCCAATAATTTTGCACCTTTGACTTGAGAAATGCAAGATAAGAGCATGTGTAGGCAAGCTATCCAAAAAGCAAGTGGGTAAGTTTTGAATGTTGGGGCCCCAAACCCAAACTGGCATATTCATTGTGACCCCAACCGTAACGAGAGACAGTGCAGGTCTTCCAAAGTTCCAAAGGTTTTATTATATGCATGATGTTGGCACAAAGGAGCAACCTAGTTGGGACAATTGTTTTTTCCTTGTTTAATTGTTCTGTGCTGACTCATAACTCTCTCATCTGCCACTACGTGTTATTTCTTTTCAAAACCCTGACTTTTTCCCTTCTCTTTAAAAAGGTGTATAATGCGTTGTGATTTAGCACCTTCCAATATTCTTGAGGGTATGTTAAGCTAGAATGAGAGAGATATAACTAATCCGCATTTCATAAAGGTGAAAACATGTTTAACACCATGTAAATCTAAATTATTTTACATAATTAATTAATTAATTAACAAAATCAAGAATTTTTAGTTATATGTTAGTTTATGATTCAGTGACAATATAAAAATCCTTTACAATATTGTTTATGTATTATTTTTTTATTTAAAAAATCTACATTAATTATATTATACATTTCAATTTGTGGAAAAATCTCCGACCATTAATGTAGTTTTAATTCATTGTGTGGCCATGCTACTGCTAGTTGGATTCTAGTAAAAAAATCCTTTACAATATTGATTATGTATTCTAATTAAATTTAACAAAATTTCTGCATTAATTAATTTATATATTAATTTCAATTGTGTGGAAAAATCTACGACCATTAATGTATTTTTCAATTCATTGTAGAGCCTGCCTCAAAAAAAAAAAAATATATCATTGTGGAGCCATGCTAGATTTGCTAATTGAATTCCGGTTATAAGAGTTAATACCATTTTATGTACCAACACAAGGAAAAAAAAAAAGTTAGAACAATGTTAAATTCATCTAAGTGGAGTAGTAGACACGAGCAAAAATGAATCGGTGATTCTTTTTCCTTTAAAAAAAACAAACGCATGTTATCAATTACTGAAATCCTTCAACCCGATTTTTATAATAAATAGAAAAAAGTATATCTAAAGTAAATAAGGATATTTTTCATATTTATACTCTTTTAAATTGGGAAGATCGACTATTAAAATATAATTCACATATTTTTTGCCCTCCCTTCTACATGTCCTTGCAAATGGAAGAAGGATTAGACTTTTGCATTTTTTTCCCTTCTTTCATGAATCCTTTTGCTACCATAACAAAGAAACATTTTTTAATTATATTATTAGTATAAAATATTCATTAGATTAAAATCTGTTTGAATACATGATTAAAAATGTTCGAGAGTTGCTCTACGAAAAAAAATTCTATATTTTTACTAAAAAAATTCTCAAAAACACTTATAACTTATATCCAAACAGATCCTTAATATATATCTTAAAAATAAATAGGAGTAAAAAGAGAAAAAAATAATAAACATAATATATTATATATATTATATGATGATTAAGAGAAATAAGCAAAATAAAATATGATAAAAGCAAAATAAAAGAGAAAGTGAATTTCTTTATGCAAAAAGGAAACACAAATATCACCCATAGAAAATATTCCAACAAGATTGACATCCTCCCTCCCAACAATCTAAACTACAACCCCAACAAGGTTGACACCCTCTCCCACCAATCGAAACTGCACCCCCAAACTTCATTGATTAGAAAAAGATATAAAAAGAGTAACATGGGAGACATAAAATCAAACCCATGCGAATAAAAGATTATCTAAACCTGTAGTTAGGAAATCTTGTCCTATTTTGTTAGAACTCTAAACTAATAAAGGATGGAATTGTGTTCCACCACCAAAAATCATTTACATTAAGAACAAAAGCGGCAATTTTATCTGTCCAAAAACTATCTTCTCTACAGGCATAAGAGACTCTAAAGAGAAAGTGAATATATAATAATAATAATGGAGTGTTAGCTACACATATTTAACATATTCTTTTAAATACATTTTTTATTGATTTAAATTTATTCAAAGTTATAAAATTATGATAGAATTGTTCAATAAAACGCATTGCCAACAAAAAAATGTGATTTAAATTTTTTTCAACCATTAGAAGAAATTACATTTAAAAAGAATTTGTTGTTAGCATTTCTAATAATAATAATAAAAAATAATGAGATTTAAATATATATTTTTTCCTCCTAATAACATAATTATGTGATCTCACAAGTTTCAGTTGATGATTTTGATCCTCTATGTATCATAATTATAAGATTTTGGTACCTTTATTAATCTTTTATTAAGATGGAATGACATTGAGTTGATGACATGACACTAATATGATATATGACACAAATGTCAGTATATTGATTATATGACATAAGATCTGACATATAAAAATAGAATAATACTTAACCATTATGCTAATAGATTCATTAATATATAAATCAAAATTATTATTGGTATTAAATTACTAATAATATTATTAATCCTAACAATATATATAATGCTAGGAAGAGAAAAAAAAAAGCTATTGCAAAAACTAATGATTTGTGCTAATTAATTTTTTTGTTTTATCCATTGAGAAAATGATATTACAAAAATCAGTAAAAATAAAATTATGTGAAACATGTATAATTAAGCAAAGAAACTCAATCTTTTTCATAAACTTGTCCGGCCTTTTGCAGTTTTGCGAAGATAAAGATGAAGAGAGTGTCAAATCTATTCTTAATCTATTCTAATTATTATATTTATGAAAATAAAAATAAATAAAATTATATGAACAAATATATGTGTTATCTTAAGGAAAAGTAGGTGTTGGTGAATGGTGATGCTTCCCTAGTCAATAGTCATGAAAAAAAAGTCTTAACATTGGATTCGAATCCTATCCATTGCTTCCTTCGGTGATCTGTTCTCTGTACGACCAAATTATGGTTGTTAATGTTGAGGCACCCAAACCCAAGCGTGCCAAAAAGAAAAAGCTGCTCCCTCACTCCTTTGCGTGGAACTTCCGTTCAACTAAACCAAACGAATCTCATTTTATCCATATATATATATATATATATATATATATATATATATATATATATATGGTGTGTGTGTGTGTGGGGCACGTGCCTCCCCCACAACTAACAAAATCTTAGTTTAATCAAATCTTTTACTTAATAATAATGAACAAATAATAATAATATGTGCCATGGCAGGGGCACGCTGATTTGTCAATGATTTCACATTAAATTAATACATATTTTTTTATAGATGTTTTGTGGAATTATTGTATTCACAATATTGTATATTATACTGATAAATTATTCTACCAATATAAAATATTTATATGACTATTATTAATATATTATTTACCCTAATTTTGGATGGAAGTAAAAGTAAAAATGAAAAAAAATTAGTGTAGAATTGTTATTGTTCTACTTTTGTTTGTATTTTATTTCCCTTCATGTAAATAAAACACTATTGAGATTGACACACAAAGTACGTAGCCCGGTGAACACGCTGTACTTTACTAGAAATGACAGTAATATTCTCTGAAATGGTCAATCAAGAAATTTATATATCAATTTTAATATTAAATATTATAATAAATTTCATTATTGTTTTTATTGCATAGTAGAATTTATTATGTGATTATTGTATCCATTTACAATTTTTTTGACATTGTCAAATGAAAAAAATTATACAAACGGAAATTGTGTATAATCAAATTCCTTAAAAATGTTTCAATATTTTATTTATTTTATATATAACATTTCAAGTTTGGTTTTTTATAAATGAACAAATAAATAAATAATAAATGATCGTAACTAAATGTAAATAAAAACATCAATATTTTTTTGTAACTAAAATAAATATTTACATTTATTCTCTTCGGTCTCAATTGGATTAAAAACTTAATTTGGGAGTATATAAATTCAATCTTTTACAATGGCTCTACTTTTTTTTTCTTTATAAGTTTCATTATGAATTTTTTTGGTTAAAGAAGAAAAACACATTATCCTTGAATGACAAGACATATTTTTTGTTGATAATGAGAATCAATCACACAAGCTTTTATACAAAGTAAGTGTTTCGATACTTATCAACAGAACCAATAGGGTTTGGCTATATATAGAATTATCATTTTGCTATTTCCGAGTGGTCACCGAATCGTATGGAGTATCTAATCCACCACAAGGAATAATACAAAGATAAAATGGATGATAAAGTCTTTCTATTGTATTATTACGGACGTGAATTGTTCGAAGGGGTTTTAGACATAATCATTAAAATCCACTATAAAACATGAAGTCCATTTCACTTTATTTATCTTTGATTCATCCTATACATGACAGGTATCTAGTCTTGTTCCTTTTTTTACCCTAGATTTCCAACGTGTATCAGGATAAAGAAAAGTATGTAATAATTTTCCTTTTTTCGCACGCGTATAGCCACCAAGCTCCCACTTCGTTGTGGGTAGAAAGTCTCTACGTTAAGAATAGGGTTTTGGATGTGACTTTGGTGTACCATATTTTGACTTTGATCTGAATGATATGTACTTGATCAAGTTCAACTCAATTACTGGCTCGGGCTTCACCATTGTCCTTCAATCAATCCAAAATTATCTCACTAAGCTAAATTTGTTGCGCGCGTAACCAATGAAATATGCACACTTGCGACCCTAATTTAATGAAGATCTCATCCAAATAAACATTATACGTTTTGTAAAGCAACTATATTTAAGTTAAGTGGTGAAATTATTATACTTCTTTTGTTTCAATATAAATTTTATTCAGCGGCTTTTATCTATTGGAAAACTGTCATCTTAAGGCTACTTTCAGTGGTGTTTCATGGGTTTATATTTCTATCTAATTCAAAATTTTGATATGTGAATTTAAATTTGATTTAATTAATAAGACTTGATAATATATTAAATAAAATCGGATCAATTGAATTTGTTAATATATATAACATGTTAATTAAAGTTTTCATTCTCATCTGATATATATAAAAACTGAAACTAAGTAACCATTATCCGGAGGAAAATTATACGCAATCTTATTCTTGCATATTTACCGTTGTGCTAGGGCTCACCTTCATCTCATCTGATATATATATTTTTACTTATTATTTTTTTGTATATTTTCATATACGTTTTTTATATATAAAAAAATTCATGTTTGATAGAAAATTAATATTCACGTGATTCAAATAAAAATAAACATAATTCATATCATATTTTTTTATAAGACAAAAAAACATACTATTAATATGGGAATGGAAAAGAGCACACGATGTACCCTTCCACCCGAAAATAAAGTAAAAAACACGCAGCAAGTAAATTCCTGCATAATGCTATGATGCATATTGTATGCTGCTAGAGTAGTCATGAACTTAACTTGTATGGTTATTGTTCCGATACCCGAAAAGTTTCACATTCCTTTAGAATAGAGGCAACGAGTCTTTTATAATATCTTTTCATCTCAATCCATCAAAAGATCTTTTTCTAGAATAAAATTGTGACGGTCCGAGTACTAGTTAAGTGAATAATACTTTGAATACAAGAATTCTACCAATGTCTTGGGATTTAAGATTCCATTAAATACCTAAATAGATAATACCTTAAATATGACATCAGAATTTAAGGTCGAAACATATACATAACAGCTAACATTACATCCTTATAGAACCTATTTGATATTTCCATATGCTATATGATGACACCAGGTATATATGCAATCAAGCTGGACCCCCTATCACGAAGAAGTGCATATATTCAAATAGCTAGTACACAACAACCTGCATGCAATCGTCCTAGACCAAGAAGTGCCTATATTCAAATAGCTAGTAGCCTACAACTTGCATGCAATCGTCCTAGCTAGTAATACAGTTCACGCTGCTTTCCCTGCTCTAATCATTCGCCCCAAGACACGCCATAGGATTTAATTAAGACCCAACATTGTAATGAGTACATAAAACCCTTATATATATATATATATATATATATATATATATATATATTTTAAATACATTTAAGGTTCTTGATAAATGATATTTTTTTATTTTTTAATAATTTTAAGTTTATGATATATTAAAATTTTTGTTTTAAATTTTTGTCATCAATCAATTAAATGATGACATGATATAATTTTATATATATATATATAATATATATATATATATATATATATATATATATATATATATATAGCTCAGAGTTGGCCTGGCCTATACAAAATAATTAAACGCATGTAACACTAACCTCAAACTCAAATAACTTGTAATTGAACTTTGTTTGTTGACCGTGCTCAAAAGAGAAAAATAACGCAAAAGAATTCAAAGAAATGTATGTAATTAGTGTAACTCAATTGATAATATATGTTATATTTGTAAGAAAAAATCTGATTTTAAATTTGCATAGTATATTCTTAAAGAAAGATACATTTTTTTTTTTTAAATATGACTAAGTTTCAACTTAAAATTATTTTCATAATCAATCCAAAAAATCCAAATTTTATGGAAATATTTTGAGATACCAATAAAAATCTAAGATTCTAATTATAGTGCTCCGAGATTAAAACGAGTGTGATGAAAAGGTTGTGCAACGTTTTAAAACTTTGACAATTTGGTCTTGTGATTTGACGTGGATGATCCCACAAAAATTGAAGTTATAAAATTGGGGAAACTATAAATGGAGGGAACAAATACTGGGATAAGTTGAAAGAGATACGGAGACAAGGGACATGGGGGGTGGGACTGGACATAGGTCACAACAAGCAAATGAAGCAATTGAGTGTGACTAGATATGGACTGCACGCGTGTGTAAACATAAAATACAACCACACATTTCCCCTATCATTAGTATTTGGCTCAGTTTCCTTATTTTCCATTTGAGAGATTCTTAGGTCAGTTAGGTACTTTATAGGACTTTTATATATATATATATATATATTATATCATTGAATTTGAATGTCTATTGTGTTAGTCATTATTGTTTTTCACCTTAATTTACTATTTTGTAATATGTAATTAAAATAGTATATTTAGTAAGTACATGTTACGCACTACTCTTGGTTCCATATTCTTCTAAGGAAATTCTACTTAAATCAAGTTGTTAAGAACAAAGATGAAGATGAATTGAAGTTATAAGATGAATTTAATGATTAAAATGAGAAGAGAAAACAAATCATGAATTTCAATTATTTTCACTAATTAAAATTAATAAATTAAACATTTGATAAAAAAAAAAGATAAGGGTTGATTTTTCAGGAAGACCAAGTGAGACTGAACTTTTGGAATTTGGGTTGTCAGTCACTTGATAATGATTTTTCCAAGAAAAGTCGAAACTTGAACCATTTAATTCTACAAAGAAAATGATGGGGGTGGTAGAGTGGTTATGCTGGTGCTTACGTCTATGAGCAGCTGAAAAATTCAGGTACATGTGACAAAGTTGTAGACTCAAATGATAAGGATGTTTTCCCTTGATGAAGACCCCATCAATCACTTGCATGGATACAAATGAAAGGTTTGCGGGTAATTAAAGAAGCTCTTTGCCTTGTTTTCTGTATTCGCATGTATCTTTCTTTGAGAACAATTATGTAATATGATCCAAAACTAAATATAGACACTTTTCCTAAGGAAGATTCTAACCTGAGTTTCTTATGTTAGGAGATACTAGTTTCTTATACTAATATTCAACTCTGCCTTGTTTACCATTAGTACATTGATGAGATATTGGACATAAAGTTCTATATTCCCATGAGGAGTTACACATGTATAGGAATTAACGACACCGGATGTGAATGAAGAAATTCAAGTCACTATTGATTAACGAAAACACCATAAAGCCATAAAAGAAACACTGAAAACTTCCATTATGAAGAGTAAATTGAAGAAGCATTCTACTGATCACTGAAAGAAAAATGCAGGCCCTGCTTTAACAAACCAGACATCAAGAATAATAGTAATTTATATAGGGCACGTGTGGTGTACACAACAAATGCAGCGCATAATTAACAACATCAAATTAAAAGAACAGTTTATGAACATTCTATGTGACAACAACCCAAGCATACTTCTTGCAATAAAATGCGCTTGATTTGACCTACTTTTCATATACTCATATTATTAAGTGATCATAGATTATTACAGATCCCATTAATATCCAAATAGCATATATTGAGTATTTTTTTTCTTCTTCCTTAAATTGAATAACTTAAGTATGCACTACATATAGATATTAATTAAGACCATAGACATATAATAGTCCTGGATTACTTAATTTCTCGGAGACTTTCTTTCATGGGAATAAAGTAAAGCCTCAAGAAATCATTGTCACTGTTGTTAGGACTAGGAGAGTACTTGCACTCCTATTCCTTTCCAACACAAGCTGATTCCTCTCCATTTTCATTATCCTAAACACCATCACTCTTGAAAGACCCACACCATTACCAATCCCTTGAGCATCTCTCCAACTCACACTACTCTTGCAATGAATAACGATTTCATATTTAACAAAGCAAAACATAATTCTGCAGTTGTAGTACTCACCAAGTTTCAAGCTTTGTAATGGACATATGTAGAGCGTCCAGACAATGAATTTTCTTCATAAAAATAAAAAAATATGGTAAAAGTCAATATAATTACAAAATGCAAGGGTAAAGTGAACAGTAACAAGGTTCCCTATGTCTTCTGATTCATAAGTTGTCTCACAGTATATTAGCCTTAACCACTTCCAAGTATACTTGCTTCATCTAATCACATTATGTATTTATTTCACAGTCAATGTTTAACTACTTTCTGGAAGTTGCAGAGCCACCAAAGCAAATTAATCATCATCAAATTTCTATGACAAGAAAACGTGATTTACTGGAGAATGGAGACAGAACAAATACTACACAGGCAATTGCTTGAACATGTGGAGTTTAAGCTAACGGTGGCCTTTAGTTTTTTGAGACCAGGTTGTCAAACACTTCAAGTTATCGTTCTACTATTAAAAGAAACAAAATAACTTCAAGGCATATAAATACCGTTTTAAATACAGTGCTAATCCAAAATGCATGATAAATTAGATTTTGTAAGCACTAAGGCCTAAGCAAACCATAGTCCTCTGATCAAAGTCATAGTTCATAGCACTAAACACTTAAAAAGTTTGACAACACACGACAGAAAATAAGACTAATAGCAATTCATTGATGTCAAAATCATCACAACTCTCATCTTCCATGTAGCTTCCATCTCCATCCATGATATCATCTGTTGCATTACTTGCACCATCTTCATCATCAACATCTGCCTCATCAAATTCAATATCATCATCTGGAATCTGGAGGTCATCTACATCAGCACTATCATTATTAACATCTTCTCCAACTTGACCTTTAAGCTTATCATCTTCATTTGGAACATACTATGTCGTCTAACTCTGACTCTTCATTGTTAGATGAACTTTCACCATTCTCTGTAATCCATTCATCATCAGAAGAGATATCGTCTATGCTATATTCAATGGCTTTCCCAGCTTGGTGCCTTTTGGCCAACTTTGAATTAGACATCACTAGCAGTACATCATTCCATGTCTATTGTCTCATACGATTTCTTCTCTTCATGTGTACCTAAACAAATAAAGAACCAAATAAATAAATGGCTAAATAGGTAGTTTTAAAAGTGAAACTAACAAATTTTATTTTTACCATGTCAAACTCAGTATTGATTGTCAAACTCAGTTATCCACACACCCAACAGAATTGGTTGTCAAACTCAGTAATCGTACAGCAAAATGTTCAATCTCAGGATATTCAAAACCATAAGAATCCCACCAATCAGCTGGATTTTTGGTTTTAATTGCAACCTTGGCTAATTCATTACCAAAATAGTTTCTTGCATGATTGAAATCTTCAAGCATAGGATCAACCTTAGGCCAGTCTTGCTTTGTTATCATTTTGTATATAGACTCGCGCAACCCATGTTTAACTTCAAAATCTTTGAAATTAGGATTATAATGAAACTGAGGGTTAAGATTTTAAGCTGCATCATGCAAAGGCCTAAGAATTTTTCTGTCCCATCTTTCATCTATGATGTCCCATAGAGGCATATAACTAAAAAAAGAAAAAAAAGGACTTATCAGAAGTAGCTTTCAAACAAAAAACATATACAATGCTACAAATCAAATTCATATTGACGTGAGTTAGAGAACAATAAAAGTTTACCGTTTCTTGACAGATTCACGTTGTATCTTCTCTTTTGCTTTACCAAATGAAGCAGCTTGATCAGAGGATTAGCACCTTTCAAGCAAACCACAATACTTTTCCAAAACTTATCATCCATAACAATACTTTTAGCAACTTTCCCACCTGTTGTTCCAGCGAAAAAACTGGATTTCCATTGTTTGGATGAAAACATCTTCTCCCATGCTCCCTTGTTATCATAGAGACACTTTAGAGTTAGATAGCATGTGGCAAATTTAGTTACTCTAGGTTTAACCAAATCTTTTCCCTTAGTAAAGTGATGCAACAAAGCAATCAAAGAACTCCTTGAATATATATAAGATGTAATTCTCCTCCCATTGGCAACTGTGTCTCCATGGATCTGCAACTTGTTCACAAAATCCTCCAACATCAAATTAATGCTGTCAATAACACAAGGCATCCAAAAAAGTCTCTTCCTTTTCTCCATCAACATTTTCCCAGCAGCTTTATAGTTAGATTCATTCCTAGTATCAACTTGAACAACATTTTCTTCACCATCTTCCTCCACAATGTCATCAATCATTTTAAAAATGCCACCAACAGTTTTGCACATGTCAGAAGCATTAACATATTTAAGAAAAACAGTACCTTTGGAGCTGTTAACAAAGAAATTGCAAATAGTGACCCCTTCGCTATTAGTCCAATCATTAATCAAGATAGAGCACCCTGTTTTCTTCCACGTAGCTTTATGCTCCTCAATTGATTCCATGACCTCAGCCACTTCTTGCTTCAAATACTTGCTTCTAAGTTCATCATAAGAGGGTGGCTTGAACCCAGGGCCTCCAATATGGTTGCACATTTTTTGAAATTCTTCACTTTCTATATGTAGAAAAACCTAGCAATTTGCTTACACGTGCCCTCCCTCAAATCCATGTTGCTGCTGGATTCAATGCCCTTGCTTCTTGTGTTGTCCAATTCGTCCACTTTTCTTTTTGCCATTTTAAGTGAAATCGAAAAACGTTTCAGGATTTGCAGTTTCACTTCACACGCAGGGTGAAGAAGCTAGGGTTTCTGGATGGATGGAATTTGGGTTAAACGAGAGAGGATGATGTAGATCGGGGTTCGGTTTGGGCTCTAATAATTGGCCATTCCATTTACCAATTGAAAATTACAGTTTTAATGTTAGGTGCTTAATCGTAAGAATAGTACGAATCTACTACGATCCGGGAACGCGATTTAGATCGCGATTTTGACAACATTTTGGGACAACGTTTGAAGCGGTTGTTGCAGTTTCTTGTGATGGTGTCAATGATGTTCCGGCAATCCATGAAGCAGAAATTCGTCTGCATTCATCTAGAAATTTGAAAACCATCACTTTATTTTTTGTTTTAGATATTCTCTGCCAAGTCCTTTTATTTTTATTTTTATGGGGATATAGATTGATGGATTTATTGGTTATTTCCAAATGCAGTTCATAGACATCGTGATAATCAATCTCTTCAAAGCTTAAGGTATATAAAATGGAAAATGAAACCATTTTAATTAGTGTGGACTACAATTTATGAAGTCTTGGGTGGAAGAGTTCCATACCTCATTTGTTTCTTCTTATATTTATGAATTTGTAGAAAATGCTAAGTTTACTTTCATTGAGCCACAGAACCTCCTAAATCCTAATGATGAATTGATGATATGAAAAAGGTCTTGTATTGGCAGGGAAGGAAGCTTCATCAATACTGTAATGTGGAAGGATGAATACCTTGGGGCAGTCTATGTATCAAGTTGTCATAATCTGGTTCCTCTAGAGAAGTGTAACTGGCTTGGAATCTGATTGGAATTGACCACACTCATTTTCCAACTCATTTGTGTTTTGTCTGGTAAACTTAGAACCATTTCAGCATTGGACTGAAGTCAGTGTCTTTG
This sequence comes from Glycine tomentella, assembly GCA_007407185.1. Taxonomy (NCBI): domain Eukaryota; kingdom Viridiplantae; phylum Streptophyta; class Magnoliopsida; order Fabales; family Fabaceae; genus Glycine; species Glycine tomentella. The sequence continues at coordinate 259,109 of PYAF01006022.1, read as the reverse complement.
TCTTTCTTGTGCATTGATATGGTATTGGAACTGAAATGACAGATAGAAGCATTGTTTTGGTCTTTGGTAATGCTTGAATAGTAGTTGGAAGGCTAAGTAAGTTCATTGATTTGCAAATTATTCCTCTTGTATCTCAAGTTTAATTTCCTCTTGCTTCTGTAACTTTAGAATTATCTTTGCAAAGGACATTAGAACAAAATTAGTTGATTATTAAAAAAAATTCAGCTCAGTTCATTTCTTAGTCATCCGAATGATCCAAGTGAGAACACAGAAAAAGGGTAATGTGCTTAATTTAGATGCACTGAACATACATTCATATGCAACCATCCTGTCCCACCAATTTCTCCGGACCAAACCATTGCTGGAGCCATACATCAGACATGAATAATTAATGCCTCCAACTCTCCAAGTTTAAGCTCAGACAGCAATAGCAATCAGACTAGCTTATAGATACTTTGACAAATTATTTGTATAAAGTATTACCGAGTCTAAGTATGGATAATTTTTTCAAGAAGTTTACAAGTTTGAGTATGAGTGTGCGTTAGTAATATATTATTCCTACTCATACTCACATAATATATTTATTATATTGTAATTTATAATTAGATTTGAGAAGTTTTTGACACCCAGCTTCACATTTTGCCACCGGTTAACAAGATTTGGAGCCTTGGAGATAGGGTTGAAAATACTTCTAGGCCTATTTAAGATCCGACATTCTTTCAGCTCATTTAATAAAAAAGAAGTTAAATTTATTTTTTTAAAAAATTATTTAATTAAATATGTCAGATAATATATCTTAAAAGAATTATAAAAAAATTATATTAAGTCTGTCAGGTCGTTTCATTTACCAAAAATATTTTAGAATAAAAATATTATTATTAACATCATATATAATATTACAATTATTTTATTTAAATTAGAAAATTATTTTAGTACTTTAACTATTTGAATCATTTAATTAATGTTTAAAATATGTTAATTTGTATAAATCTAGATGAGTAACATAAATATAAATTCTTTTTTTTTAGACTTAAAAGATTTTGATAACATATCACATGTAATATTTATATAGGTAAATTTTGTTTATGTATTGTGGTTTAAAATTATCTTATTATTATTAATGAAATTTTTTGGTTTTGTTTAAAAAATAATATTTTTTTACACTTTTTTAATATGAAACAAACCTTTGGATTAACGAGTCTAACAAACTTATATAAAAGTCAGGTTCATGTATAAAAATAAACTCATGATGAATAACAAGTTCAAACTTAAATAATAAAAATATAAAATATGTAATTTCAAACTTAGGTAATACCCTACACTTGAAATTACCTAGACATCTAAGATCAAAGATCAAATTGAGGTAAAAATAATAATAAAAATATAGCAAATTTGATCTTTTTTTTTAGGAGATATTTTGAAATGTTTAAATGGCATATATGGTTTGCAGTTAAAATTATTATAATTCGTATTTTAATAAAGATCAAATTGATAAGAATAAAAAAAAAATAAGAATTATGATCCTTTAACCTAGTTAATAAGGATAAAGAATAAAAGAAAAAAAATAGAAGCAAAACTAGCAGTTACCTCAATAGTGAGAGATGTAAGTATGATACATAAAATAATTTTATATTTGTTTGATAATCCAGAAGAGATTATGGCAAAAAATTCTTTGCCTCAAAAATCATTTTGCACTGCAATTTTAAACATGCATTTATTCTTGTTGAGAACAAAATTACTCCTCTTCGATCTTCACAACATGACATAACATAGAGACAGATACCTAATCACGAGCTAACCTTGCTTTTAATCATTCCTTGTAGGTCCCATATTATTAGACTAATGTGAACGTAAGTCATTTAATGCAGACAACAAATTAGTACTCACATGCTGTAGAAACAAAACTAGGCCTCACAAATTAAAGAAACTTTTTCTTAATATCTTTAATCAATAAAGAATTTATGTAATAGTCCGTACTCTGTAAGAAAAATAAGAAAAAAGTTATACGAACACTCACAATACTGCTACATTCAACACTCTCTGGAAAAAAATATAATTATAATAAAATTTATAATACGATAGAAACATAAAAATAATTGATAAAATATTTAAAATAATGTATTATTATTCTCAAAAAATAATTTGTTAAAGAAATTATCATAAAATCAGTATTATTTGACCTAAATAATATATAACTTGTGTGTTTTAATCAAATAATTAATAATTCAAATTTTAATCTCAATCATGATCTTTAATATGAAATAAATATGTCTAAAAGAAAATATTTATTTTAAATTTGAATTAATCATCACTTACAATAATAAATACTGTATCAATATCATCCTCAAGAAATAAAAAAGAAGGTGACTAAGTTCATTGAGTCAAAATTAAAGACATATATTTGAATTTAGTGAAAAAATTTGTATTTGAATTCAAAATCAGTATCCATATATATATATATATAGAAGAATAAGATTGTATATAATATTTTTCTTTCTTAGTTGGATAGCTTATAATCTCAGGAGATTGAGGTAAATAGTAAAATTTTCTTCAACAAGGTGATTATATAGAAGAGAAATTAGTTTATCACACTATAAATTAGAAGACACATGTGATTGTTTGTAAAAAAAAAAAAAAAATAAAACTCCGTGTGATGTGCCACGTAACCACTGCACATTGCACAGCATGGTGTGTGCACCTGATTGCGAATATTCCAGACCACCAGTTTGAATAATCCCCTTTCAAGTCTCAACCCCACACCTTATTTTTCATCTTCACAATTTTCACAATTAAATACAAACAAAGCTCTTCATCTTTTCTCTTTCTCTCTCCTGGTTTTTTATTCTGATTCAGAAACAATCCCTCCTTCCCTTGAATTATTTTCATGGCTTATCATCCACCGCCATTCTACTTGTTTCTCTCATCCTCCTTCTCTCCCAATTCCGTTCCGTTCAATTCCTTCCACATCATACTTTTCTGTCACATTCGCATTCAATCCTGTAACACTTTCTGACGCTTAGCAGGTACCACCAAAGTGACCAAACTCAACAGCATAGGAGCCGTTACCGTTATGGGAAAGCGTAAGAACTGAAAACCTTAATCTATTTCTTTTCCTTGGGTTTATCTTTATTATCTGATCCATCACGTGTTAATTACAATTGCTTAATTAGTTATTTAATTAATTAATTGATATGAGAATGTTAAATGCTATTATGACGTCGTCGTTTCGGGGACGAATGAATGAATGATGGAGTTTGATGTTGTTGGTTGTGTTGTGTGGTGGTTATGCTATGAGTAGGTAATTCTCAACGTAAAAATGCTGCAATGTTGGATAGGGACGATGATAGTAGTAGTGTGAGTTCATCATCAACTTCACGAACTGATCACATCTCCGTCTCAGGGAACGAAGAAGTGCACTTCGATCAAGATGCTCTGCTCGATCAAGCTCTCGATGCTTTGGATGAAAAAAGGTACCTTCTTTTTTTAATATATAGATGAGAAAAGGTACTTGTACTTACATAAGTTTCCACTTTCCAATTGCCATTAGAGCCAATTTTATTTTAAGACTAAACTCATGTCAACTATTCAGAAATCATTGCTGATGTGATTTTTAAGATAATTATTATTAAAGTGAGCCATCTTACCATACATAGCAGATTATGATTAAATGATAATGTAAAAGACTTCTATACAGTCAATGCTTGGATTATTTATTCTTAGGCAAAAGCTAACCAGTGCCTGGGCAGACACTCGTTAAGGAAGTAAAAAGAGAAAAGTTTTTATTAGGATGCGTAAAAATATGCTCCCCTATGACTTTAATTCCCTTATTCTTATTTTAATTCTGCTTGTTTTTGGGAATAAAGGGGTTCCACAAGGGAGAGAGCGTTGTCAGTGATCATTGGGGCATTCACTAGCAACATACAGCATCAGTTTGTTGACAAGAAGTAAGTATCTATCATTTATTTTTTAACATTTCTCAGTTTTCTGTTATTCAACAGGTTCGGTATATTTCATTATAATGATGATCTCGATCTCATTTACCTAGTTAATTACCTTATATGCGTTACAACTTGCAAAAGTAACATGAAGATAATTGATATGTGTGATTTGTCTAACCTAACCATATATCTTGTAAACTGTGGGGTGTTGGAGTGTTCCTGTTTGCTGGCTAGCTCTTCTTTATAGCCTTCAATGGATAACTTTGGCTTGAACTTTATTTTGATCGCATTGGAAAGATGAAATCAACTTATGGCCTGTTTGGAAGATCAATTTAGTTCTGAAAGCACTAAAATTGGTTTAGCAGTGTTTCTAGAATGGGTGCGGCTATTGGCACTTCCAATTGGCTATTCTTATTCCACGCTGACCACTTTTAATTGCAAATTCTAAATCTATATTTTCCTCAACTAAATAATTTAGTTCCATTATTAAATGGCAATTAGTTGACAGAAATTTAGGAAATTGCGATGAAATGTATTTAGTGGAGAGTATGAATAGGTAATTGGAGTTCCAATAGACCCACCTTCGTTTATTTCGTGCAACAAATGAGAGTCCGTTGAATGTATTGAACAGAAACTCTTACATGATTTGAAGGACCAAATCATTAAACTCTTGCCTGATTTCAGTGTTTCTGTCTTATCAAACACAACCAAGTAATCAATTAATTATGTCAGTAATGATGTTTGTGTCTTCATTATGCTCATGCTTCTATTATTATTATTATTATTATTATTATTTTTGCTATCTTCCTAAATCCTAACACTTTCTAATTTAACTTACCATGTCAACTGGTTGGATTATGTGCGAAACTGTATTAATCTGAAGTAAAATGTCTCACTCATCTATTTATTTATTTATCTTTCTAATACGATGGTTACTGGATACAGTATCAATATCAAACAGTATTCATGTTAAGTACAGAGATGTTATATCTTACCCATCTGTTCATTTATCTCAATAAATATGATGGTTATCATAACCTTGAGGTCCTTTCCTTTATCAGATTCGCTACTTTATTACATCAGTGCCTTGCTTCAATAAAAAAGGGATCCAAAAAGGCATCTGCAAAGGAGATAGCTTTGGCATCACATGCCATTGGTAACATTTTGATTAACTTATGTATGTTTGATGTTGCTTCATATAAGTAAATTTCAATTTGATTATTTTGTAGGTTTGTTGACCCTGACTGTTGGGTGTAGTGATAATGCACGTGAAATATTTGAGGAATTGGTTCGTCCTCTAGATGAATTTCTCACATCAAAATCACATTTGACAAAAATTCCTTCAGTAAGTGTTAGAGATATATACATTACTTTGTAGTTTTTGTAGTTGCTGTTCTCTGTTGTAAATTGAGCCTGTGAAGACCAAGCCCATTTGGCTTTCAGAAGTCAGTTTTCTGTTATGTTTCTGCTTCAAATCAGTTGTAAATAATCATTACAGTTTCAACTGATTCTAGGAGTTTATATATACTCTGGACAAGCTCTCAGTGGTTAGATATCAAAATACCAAAGATTTCACAATACTCTCTCAACTTTCACTCACTTTCTCATGTTTTACTTTTTCATGAATTCTAACAGTAAGTAGGAGTTTTGGATATTTGGGAAATCTTGTGTACTCAAAATTTTCCTTCTGATTCCATTAGAGACACTGATTCTGAATCTTCTCTGTTCAATGCCATTATTTTTATAGTTGCTGGAATGCTTGGCTATAATCACATTTGTTGGTGGGAATGGTCTGGAGGAAACAGAGAGATCGATGGACATACTGTGGCGAGTGATTCATCCCAGATTGGGTTCCAATGTAGGCATCTGTTTCGAATACACTTGTTAGTTTTATTTCTATTTTGCTTATCAATTCCAAGTGTATTATGCTTCTGACAATAACTATGTTGCCTTTGATGATGAATTCTCTTTCTTTCTACATTAGTGCTCTTAATTTTTCCAACTTAAATTTACTGATTCAGCTATTTCATTGTTTAGGTAGTTGCAGTCAAACCTTCTGCTCCGTTAATAACTGCTGTGGTATCTGCTTGGTCCTTTCTCCTATCTACCATGAGCAATTTGAAGCTAAATTCTAAAAATTGGCAAAAGTAAGCAATCCTGTTTCTTTGTATCCATGTTCATTTAATTCCACACTAGTTTTAGGTAATGTGCAGTAGTGCATTTCATGTACCTTTTTAATTGGCTTTATATAGTTAAGTTATACAGATGAACTGGGACTGCGCCTAGCAGGATTTGCCCCTCTAAACTCCCAACTTGAGTCCAGTTCAGATCTGCACTGGAGATTACTGAATAGTGTCCCATCTTGTTGACTCATTCCTTCTTTGCCTGTGGGGAAGAGAATGAAGAGAGTCCGTGCATCCACTTTTATAGTTGACTGGCAGTTTGGCAATATAAAAATATTTGGACCTCTTTGTCATGAAAACGGGTGTGTAGGATTTGAATATCAGAAGATTTAGAGTGGAAGTTTAAGTGAGGGCAGAGCAGGGAGGATGAGATTGTGTTGGGAAGGGTAATGAATACTGGAGAAGCTTTCTTTCATGCAACTTGGAATAACATGCAAAACAAGGGCAGGAAAATTGATAAAAATAATAATAAAATTGAAAGTACATTAAGGATCAGTTTAGATGATGGAATTGAAATTAATGTGCAGATTTTTAATTTTGATTTCAAATTAGAATTAATAGACTCAAATTCAATTCCAAACATCTAAATGAAATAAATATTTAAATTTTTTTACTTTGTGTTTTTTGCTTGTTTCATTGTCAGAGGTCCAACTAATTTTTTTGTTGTTAATGCAGTTCAATATCTTATTTATCAAGTCTTTTAGACAAGGAAGACCGGCCTGTGCGTATTGCTGCTGGCGAAGCACTGGCTGTAATTTTTGAGATTGGAATTATAGAGAAATTTTCTGCTGATTCTAAGGGTGCACGTGATATGACTCAAGAAGAGATTAATCGGCAGGAAAGTTATACCCATTTACAAGGATTGAAAGGGAAGGTCATCACTCAAGTCAAAAACCTTTCTGTTGAGGCTGGTGGAAAAGGTTCTGCTAAGAAAGATCTGAATAATCAGAGGAACTTGTTCCGAGATATTGTAGAGTTTTTTGAGGTACTTTAGCTGTCTTTTTAATTTTTGTAATTTACTAATTTATATTCTAAAAATAGGTTGCTGCCCTGTGATCTGATTCACAAGGTAGGGGTAAGGCTACATAGTACATACATTTACGCCCTCCCTGAACATCACTTAGCGGGAGCCTTGTGCACTAGGTCACCCTTTTTTAGTAGAAGATATATTGCTTATGGAACACAGGCTTCTTTACTGACCTTACTTTAATACCTTGTGTTTACTAGTATGGTTACTCTCCTGAAATTTCAATGAAAATTGGTGGTGATTCACTGCAGACATCTTCATGGTCCCAAATGATACAGGTTTTTTGCTTTTTCATTTATCTGTTTTTCTGACAAACCTTTCCTTTTCTGCATTAACGTTTTAACATGCATTATTTTGCAGTTGAACTTTCTCAAGCACTTTTTAGGGGGAGGGTTCATCAAGCATATGCTGGTTGGCTTTCTCTTTGGCATTTTTCATCAGTAAGATTTTAATTTTGGTGAAAAGCTTATCATTTCAGTGGTTAATTTATCATTTTTTGTTTGCCCTTCTTCTCCCTTGGCGAATCAGGAAAATGAGTTCCTTCAAGATGTATTTAATTTCAAACCAAAGAGAAGATATCTTAATAACAATGAACATCGGATGTCTAGTGGTGAGAAGGTTGGTTTCTATGACCGATTGTGTTTCACTGTCATTTTTGTTACTGAATGTCCTCTTATCTATTGGCTACTCTCTCATGTTATATATTTTTTTTTCCTGTTTCTTGTCATTCTGTGCTGATCTGCAGCATTCTCCTTCTTGCAGAGAATGTTTAAGTCTCCAAATTCAGTTCAGAACAAGGCTAGGACCCAATTACTTCATAAGCAACGGTTGTTATCTGAGGTTGGTTTCCTTGCCATATAAAGATCATTAAGTTTTATTTTCCTGTTTAAAATGCTTGGTAAATGGTTAAAAATGGGGTACTTTGAATACCATATGAAATTACTAGACAGCTATGATAATTTTTGCTTGTGCCATTTGAATAACACGGGTTGCCTTCCTCAGTCCTCACCTTGGAGTGAGCTAAGGCTCCCTCTCAATTTCACTGTGGGGGCTTTCTGAGGTGAGACATTCTTGTGAACTGAGCCAATAAGAGCATTCAATCTGGTCGACAAAATCTTCTTGGAAGGATTTCAAACTAATTTTCTCAATCTATTTGTCTAGACTGTTTATTACACGTGCAACTAAAAAATTTCTTTTCACAGTCGAGTGTCAATAGTTATTGGTGTTTTTCCAGTGGTTTCCAAATTTGGTCGTAGTTGCAAATATGGCTGTTAGTATAATCATGCTTTACCATTTATGTAGTGATCTTAAAAATATTACGGGGTTACCTTAATAGTCAATTAGTCATACCGTACTGAATTTTGTTTCCTCCTGGTAAATTACAGGGCAGAAACTTGGGTCACTACGCAGCCAATATGGTTGATGACTGATGCGTTTTGAGGGGGACATCTAATAATTAGCAGGGCTTGTGTTCATTGATGATTCAATCATTAATTTTATACTTCATTTTTTTCTCCTCTCCAGCCCTTTTGACTTAATGGCTAGGAAAATTATTTCTATGCCAGCTTGACATCATATTCACGTGTTGCATATATGCCAAAAAAAAATAAAAAATTGTATGCATGTTAATGAAACATCCAAAATGACTCTTCATTGCCAGCGGCATCGGCGATTTAGATTGTACATTGTAATGATCTTGTTAGCTTGCTTATTGTAATGCAATAAAAGGAGTCTATTATAAAGTTAATTTCACTATTTCAGTGCAATCAGTGAGTGATATGTCGCCATGCCATGACTCAAAAGCCTCGTCTGTATAGTGTGCTGAGGTTACAGTGTGTGTTTTCCTTTATTCTAGTTTCAAATTGAAGACAGCAGAGTTTGCTTCAATCACTGCTTCCTCAAGGCGATTTCTCTTATGTTTTCTTATTATTAGTTGTATAAGAAGTTAAGTAATTTTTTATAAGTAAATTTCAATATTAAAAAATCATAGTACTTTTAAATAGGTGTCCGAGCAGAAGTTAATCATAAATGGATATTCTCCAGTGAGATTTTTACTTGGATTCTTTTTCATGAAAATTTCTACTATCAAAATCTCATGTCCCTCTTTTTCTATTATTCAAATTTTCTCTCTAATTTTTAATTACGGGATAATATTTCCCTTGACAGAAATGTTACATGAGGAGATCCAAACACAATTAGCTTTTGCCCTTTAAAAGTACACTATGAGAACGTTTCCAAACACATTAGAGGTTGAGGACGAGTGTATGGGTTACCAAAATGTGAAAGGTGTAGCCAAGATATCAGTTTAAAGTGAGAGGATTGTGATTAACACATAAAAATGAGGATCTGGAAGTAATTTAACTGGTAGTTATGTCTTAACAGCCTCTGCTGCAGTGCTGGTTGCCCTGTATCAAGAGAGCAAGAAGCCTATTATAACAAAGAAGCTGACACAAAGTGTTAGAACAAAAATATTAGAAATATAAATACAGTAGTAATATTATTAAGATAGACCTATCCAATAATAAGTTTACAACTAATTATCAATATACTAGTATTATTTACATTTACTAGTTAACTTTTTTATTTATTTAATAGTTTTTTCTTTAATAAAATAAAAAAAGAGTTAAATTTTTTTTTGCTCCTCTATGTAAATTTATTTGCTTGACTTAGTAATCAAAACTCAATAATTTCTGAATCTTAAATCTTCAAGAAAAAAATTGGAAATGCCTTGAAGCTGTAAAGTGTAAAGTATGAAGGAAGGTGACATGACACGAGTATGTAGAAAATTAGGTAACGACAAAACAAAAGGCAAAGATTCACGCCATGCTTCTTTCTTTTTTAACCTTCACTCAATAGATTCCCATGAAAGAAACCAGCTCCACGTGATAGCCACCTCACCTGAGTTATGATCTAAGGATTATTTCTCCATGTGCTTCCTTTTGAATGTTCTGCTAGCATCATTGCTTCTTTTTTCCAACCACTAACTTTTGAAAATTTTCAGACTGCCAAAATGGTTAAAAAAAAATTCGTTTGGAAATGCCAAACAAACAAAAAGCTCGATACCGTTGTTTAAATTTGTTCGGTGTCCGGATTCTATAATTGCAAAAAAAAAAAAAAAATATTAATTTTAGAATTAGTGAGAATTAGGAATGTTCTTATGCTCATAGAAATTAAATTCTTTTATGAAAGTAAGTAAATTGTTATAAACTTTTTATTAACTATCTTCGATTCTTATAATAAAAAAAAGATCTTATAAATATATTAATAATAAGAATCCTTTAAAATGTATTTTTAGTAAAGTTATTTTCTTTTATGATATCGAGACAATAGTGTAATAAATATTAGTTTTTGTTTTTTATATTTATTGTTTTTCATGCTTTTATTTTCTTATTTAGTAAAGTTACATTGATTTTTTATATTCATGATTTGGTAAGGCTTTTAAGAGTTAACCAAATAAATGTTGATTTAGTTGGTAAGGATCAGACTTACATTACAAAAAGAAGGTGAGTTTAATTCTTGTGTCAATCTAAGAATCTTGTGAATATTTTGTAAGTGTTTGTTGAACTTTAAGACATGTTTTAATCCCAAAGAGTCCCTGGACCTAAATTTTCCTAGAAAAAGAAAAAAAAAAGTCGTTTACATTGTTTAAATCAGATCTGGCTTCTATTTTACCTGCTTGGGTTTCTTTTCTTTAATTTCCTTTTGATGCTGGTGAACAAAAAACAACCGTGGGAGTTCTTCGCATTATCATTCTAACTTATTTCAAATGTATTTAACATGTTTTTAAATTATTTAAACCAACAAAATCGTCACCATTGAAATAATTTAAGTAATTTGGCTAACAGGTTTTGATTGGCATTATTAAATATTTTAACTTATTAAAAATTATAAAATCACATGACAACTCTTTGTTATTTTATTCATAAGAATAAGAATAGAAAAAATGTATAAAAAAATTTATTAAATCAATTGACTTAGATCCTATTCAATAACTGACAATTTATTATATGCAAATTACAAAGTGACATCTATAAAATTTTTGTAATTTTTTATAAATTTCAAAAGAAGGTTTCCTTTTAACCTTTGTGTTTGATTATTTCAAAGTGGAGTATTTCAAGTTTTCAACCATAGTCAAATAAATCATTATTTATGTATGTTTTGGATACACTGACTGACAAAAAAGCTAGGAAAGTAAACAAAATTTATGGCGACACCAATGTATGGGGACAGGTTGATGAGGTTCCTTTTGCTCTGTTGCCTCTTGTTGGTGGTGGCATCCCACGTCGACAACAGCCTTTGTTTTTCCTTTCATTTCACTTTCTTCTGTATAAATGTTGCTCCAACTCTCAAGCCACTTTCTTTACTTCTTCCCCATACCACTATCACCATCTTGTGTGGTGTCAAGTGTGAACACATATACCCACATTGTTGAAACCAACTCAAACAATCTACCAACAACATCATCTCTGCACCACATTTGAATCCTCTTGTTACTCTATAAAGAGTGAGAGATTATTAAAAAATAATATATATATATAGTGTTCATGTCGCGACAAGTCTCACATGGCTTAAGAGTCAAGGTGATAGGTCAATTATAAATATCCTTTCCTTTCAACCCACCGAGGTGCCTTTGAGAGTCAACCGATCAGTTAAGCGGACAATACCTCGAATATGGAAACCTAGCGCCTCAACTAGGAGATGCCTTTTTACAAGGATAAACGGTGACACCCTAATGCCTCACTTGGGAGTCAGTTTTTACAAGAACAAAATTGGAGCAGTTAAGTTGAAAGGTTTTCTAGATAAAGTATAGATATGTGAGTCTAGTTTATAATTAGTACTGTACATTTCTATAAGCTTTGGATTGGTTATTTTATTATTGGTTGGGTTGTTCTTTATTTAGGCTAAAAGGTTTTGAATTTTTTTAAGGGGGGTTGTCCTTTAACCAATGAGGACCAATTTTAAGTAATCCAAACATAGAAACAGAAAGTTCAACAGAAGGGTAGCTTTCATGGCGTCAAATACTGATAAAGTTCAGGTCTTTGGAATCTGAGCTATGGTAAGTCCAAGGCACTGTAGTGTTCTTATTATTGTTTGTTTGTTCTCTCTCTCTCTCTCTTCTCAGCTTTCTTTCACATGTCCACCCGTGTTTATTTAGAAAACCTTTCTTCCTCTTCTCTCTTTCTTATATCATCCATCATAACCTTGAAAATTCTGTCATATCTGTGTCTCTTTTATCCCTTCCCCTGTTTTTGTGTTCCCGTTAGTTATGTGGTTTGGTTTTCCATTGCATGAACCTGTTATTCTTAGCACTTGTTGCATCAATCATTTCATGACACGAGTTGTGAAATTCCAAATTTAAGGTGAAAAGGGTACTTGACATTCTTCATTTTACTACTTAAAGTTAAGACCAATGTTGTGTGGCATTCTCAATATTAAAGATAGTCCACACCAAACGTTTCAACTGTGTTCATGTATATTTACAAATTGTAATGCATTGTTGAATTTTAAAACAACCATGTTTGTTGAAGGTGTTGTTGAGCTGAGCCCCTTGTGAAAAGGGTGCACTGAGAAGTGAGAAGTGATTTGTGTTGGGTTCACTTTGAAATCCACACTTTTTGGAAGATGTTGTGTGCTTGTTCAGGCGAGCAATTCAAATTTGAAGAGGCGCCACCGCGGTCACCTGACTCCTTGGCAACAAGGGATTTCTCTGCAAGTGGCCTTTCTTCAAGGACTGGGGATTGGGAATCCAAATTTGATGAAACACAAGTGGAAGATGTTGAATCTACTCTAAAAGAAGCTCTCTCATTAAACTATGAGGTAGTAGGAATTAGTGTTTCTTACTTTGTGAAATTGTTCTGTTAACATAAAACTACTGTTTGATTTTAGGTTAAATTAGTTTTTTAGTCCTCTAATTTTTTGGGTTCAATTTGGTCCTTCAATCTAAATTGTAAGAAATCATCACCGTCATAAAATGTATATTTTTCAAAAAAATGATTCGGTTTTAAAATTAGATGATCAAATTGAAAAAAACAACTAGAAGATGAAATTGAATGAGTTTTATAAATTAGAGGACCAAATTGAATCCAAACGAAATTAGAGGACCAAAAAATTAATTTATCGTTGATTTTAATATCTCTTTTTGGTGAATTTAAGGAAGCTCGGGCTTCTTTTTTTTTTTTTTTTTTTTTTTTTTTTTTTTTTTTTTTTTTTTTTTTTTTTTTTTTTTTTTTTTTTTTTTTTTTTTTTTTTTTTTATCTGTTAGTTAGTTGTTAGTTTTTGTTACTTTGTGAAATTATTTTCTGTTAACATAAAACTACTGTTTTATTATAATTTCTCTTTTTTGGTGAATTGAAGGAAGCTCGGGCTTTGTTGGGGAGGCTTGAATATCAAAGAGGGAACTTTGATGCTGCCCTTCAAGTTTTTGAGGGAATAGACATAAGGGCTTTGGCCCCAAGGATGATAAGGGCTATAGCTGAAAGAACCAAACAAAGAAAATCACGTTCCAAGGTGGATAATGTGCTTCCTAATGTGATGTCAATGCATTCAGTAAGCCTGCTTCTTGAGGCAATTTTGCTTAAATCTAAATCCTTAGAAGAACTTGGGCGATACACTGGTATTACCACCTTCATATCTCTATATTCTTGAATTTTGTTTGATTTAGCAAGCTCTTGCTAAGAGCTGTAACTTTTGCATGTAGGATATTGAAAGTTTTACTCTATTGTTAAGAGAATCTTGAACAATGGCTCATATTAGCATCAATGCATCATAAATTCTTATGAATGTAGCTACATTATGTATGAGTTTTTTTTTTTTTTTTTCCTGTTTTTTGGTCTGAGAAGAAGCTACTTACACATGTGGTTTGGCACTTATGGGTGCGGTGCGAACTCTAACTACTGCTGCTTTCTTATATACCAGAGGCTGCAAAGGAGTGCAGAATTGTTGTGGATACAGTTGAATCTTCTCTTCCTAATGGAATGCCGGAGGGTATTGGTGAAGATTGTAAGTTGCAAGAAATGTTCCACAAAGCATTGGAGTTGCTTCCAAATCTATGGATGAAGGCAGGTTTGCTAGATGAAGTTGTCACTGCTTATCGGCGGGTTCTAGTCAAGCCTTGGAATTTGGAGCCGTGGAGGTTGGCCTGTGTACAAAAAGATTTAGCTACCACACTACTCTATGGAGGTGTTGAAGTAAACCTACCCTCTCAGTGGCAAGTGAATGGTCTAACAACACCTATGAGCGGCACTGAAGAGGCTATACTTTTGCTATTAATACTCTCAGGAAAGATGGCACTTCAGGAAATAGACTGGGACCCTGAAATAATGAATCATCTTACATTTTCACTTTCAATTACTGGGATGTTTGAATCATTGGCAGATCATGTAGAGAAGATCCTTCCGGGAGTTCATGATCGAGCTGAGCAGTGGTATTTTCTTGCTCTTTGTTACAGTGCAGCAGGACAGAATGAAGTAGCCTTGAACCTTTTGAGGAAGGCTTGTGGTAGTTCTGAAGCAAAGCATAGACCACATTTTCCTTCATTTTTATTTGGTGCAAAGCTGTGTTCTCTAAATCCAAACCATGCTCGTGAAGGAATTAAATTTTCACAGGAAGTTATTAATCTAGTGAAGCATCAAAATGTGCATTTTTTGAGTCAGGGCCAAAAATTTCTTGGAATTTGCCATGGAGCTGCTGCTAGAATATCTGTACTGGATTCTGAAAGAATTATATTTCAAAGAGAGTCTTTGAAGTTTCTAAAGGATGCTGCTCTAAATGGAAATAATAATGACCCGGAAGTGATGCTCACTCTTGGATTAGAAAATGCAATTCAAAGAAATCTAAATGCAGCTTATGACAATATAATGATGTACTCAGACATGATGGCTGGCAGCTCAAGAAGAGGTTGGCAGCTGTTAGCACTAACAGTATCAGCACAGCAGCGGTTTCAGGACGCTGAAACTATAGTTGATTTTGCTTTAGATGAGGCTGGCGATATAGATCAGTTAGAACTACTGAGACTGAAAGCTGTACTTCAAATTACTCAGCAGCAACCCAAGCAAGCAATTGAGACCTACAGAATCTTGCTAGCTGTAATTGAAGCAAGAAAAGAGCATTGGCTTCAAGCTAAGACATTGAGGCACGAGGTTTGTATTATTGTTTAAGGGAACACCACTATAACATCCATTGTATTAGTATAGACTTGTATTAAAATTGACTAAAGAAGCAAATCAAGCATTGCTCTTATCTGTTGGAAGTTGCTGAGAAATAAGATTTTATGTTCTGATTAGTTAATTAAATTTAAAAGCATTAACCAATAGTTCCTACCTAATTATATGCTAGATTTTTTCATTTTTGTGGTTCAACATCCAATGCTTATAGTAAAATATTATTTATGACTAGGGACTGTTTTGAATATTGTAAGTATTTAATTCATCTCCTGAATCCTTGAGAAGAATATTTCCCACCTTGACTTTTCATCTGCTTGCAGGCATTAACAGAACAGAAGTTGGAAATGGAAGCCTGGCAGGATTTGGCTACCATTTATGCAGATCTTAGTTCCTTTCTTGATGCAAAAGCTTGTGTTGACAAATCCCAGTCGATAGAATTTTTTTCTCCCAGAAGTTGGCACATCACTGGTATGGAACCTGACACATGACTGTTCATGCCTTCATTGTTGAACTGCTGTATGTTTCTGTGTTTTGTGTTTACAGCACCATAACTTAACAAATCACCAATCTGCAATTACCTGGTTGTGACAATGACAGGGTTGTTGTTTGAAGCTCAATCTTTGCATAAGGAGGCCTTTGTTTCCTTCTCAGTTTCATTGTCAATAGAACCAGATTACATTCCCTGTATCATCTCAACTGCAAAATTGTTTCTTAAACTTGGCATGCAATCACTTCCAATTGCAAGAAGCTTTTTAATGAATGCTTTGAGATTAGACCCCACAAACCATGATGCATGGTTTAACCTTGGATTGGTTTCAAAAATGGAAGGCTCGTTACAACAAGCGGCAGATTGCTTTCAAGCTGCATATGAGCTGAAGCTTTCAGCTCCAGTGCAAAAATTTGAGTGATTGAAACCTTGGGAGAACTGTAATTTTTTGTTGAGGAAAAGTGAGCTCAACCAAGAGCATTATACAAAAGCCATGAGCAAGCAACTAATGGAAAAGAAAATATAGCCATGGTTAATATTTGTTAAGCAACCTATATAGCTATATCTAGCTACTTATTTATAGATTTACTTCATTATGTTCCAATGTAATGTCCTTCACATTTAACAAGATGAGTTTACACAGGAGGACAGAAGTTTGGCTTCCCAGGTGGTATGGAATTCATTATAACATAATGTCAAGCAGAATGTACTATAGTTTTTTGGGTCTCCTGTGAGGTGTAAGGTGAGGTTGATCCCTGTATGTAAAGTTCACACACATATAGCTTGATTGACTACTTTTAAGTTTCAGATGATAGCTATTACTCCATTTATTTTGTATAACACACTCCTCACTTTAGGAAAGTAATAATCATCAGTTAAAACTCATTTGATAAGAATTTCTTTAAATGATTGGTTAAATAACATTTTTACTACTATGATTTTATATTTTTCATTTCTTTGTTATCAGCGGTGGATCCAGATCCCCAACCCTAAATCAGTGAGAACAAATTATAAAAAATTAAAATTAGTGGCTTCAAATATTGGTTAAAGCTTCAGCTCATATGCAAGTGCACTCCCAAATCCTACTATATCATTTTAAGGGCTACACTTCACTCATTCGTTATATGTAAGGTTCTTAAAGCTGGTTAAGTAAATGGAGTTGCTGAAATGTCATGCAATGGATGGTAAAAAAATAAAATGAAACTACCATCTCAACTTATCCCCGTTTCCATTCACCACGATTTTTTTTTTTTTTACAAATTTACAATCAAACACTATTTCTTGGTCTGGAAAACAACAAATTGCACTTGTGATACAATTATTGCAGAAAAGATCTTTACATCTTCGGAACAAGAGAAAGCATGCAGAGCATAAAATTCTGGTTGGACCTGTCATCGATACTGTAACACAAGAAAAGAAAATTAATGAGACAAAATGATCTAAACAATAAAGAGACATTTACATTCAGCAAAGTCAAAAGGTACATGATATTGGTTTCTACTTTCACTATCTCTTTCACAATGTTACAAACATAATATCAGTGTGTGAAGCAGTCAGTGAAGTTAAACTAATTCAACTGAGTAGGTAATTCAGTAATCAGTATGACAGTTTCTTTTTGCCTAGCTAAGAGGCAGATTTCTAAATGACAAGTTTACTCCAAGAAAAATGGAATATTGATTAAAAGCAACCGAATCATCCTTAGTCTATTTCAGAAAACAAATATTTTGCTACCCTCCCCCTAGCATTTTAAATTTGTAATTACTGTATTCATGTGAAAGAATGGTTAGTGTAGTTGAGTAGCATTTTGCAGATACTGCTATATTACTACATATGCAGTGCTTGAACAAAATGTCCACGAAAAAAATACAAATTTAATTATTTAATTATCATCAACATTTTATTGAAATGTGTACTCAACACGATTTTTCTTTTTTCTTTTTTTCACTGCAATTTCGACAGCAAGCAGCACTACTTTATACATTAAACTTTTGTTAATGTAAATCTTGTTTACAGCAAAAATAAGAGACTAAAAGTGCTTTTGTCTGTTTACCTTAGGTTTCTTCACATTTCTCCAAAATTGGTTTTTAGTCCAAAATTAGCATAAACTCAAACTTTTATCTGTCTATGTCTACCTTCTCTACATATTTTCATATACAAGTTAATGCTAATTGTCTTTGAACAAATTCTGTTAATAGAGTTATCTTTCGCAGAATTTAAAACTAAACTAAATTGCAAAACCAAATAAATGGGCAAAGTAGAATTCATCAGATAGATCATTCACCTTACACGTAATAAAAAGTTAACTCCAACAGACAGATTGTCTAACCTCAACCCATTTGCCACTGCATCCACAAATGAAAGTCAAAATATATCATTGGTGATGTCTAATAAAGATTGTCTAATAAAGATTATGGCACAAATCTATTTGAAGATTGTTAGTTAAAAAGCATGGAAAAGAGAGCATCATATTACAGGGCAATGACATTTTTAAAGAAATTAAAAAGCTAATAGCAACAAACACTTAATAAAGAAGCACTGAATCTATATCCAGAATTATATGACTATACTTTAGCCAGATAGAATTGCAGTATCAATTAGTAGTTGCCAAAAACATAAGTGGCATCTTGAATCACCAAACCAACCTTTAGAACTGGTTCGCCTTTGTTGACGTTTGCAGATTGCTTTGCCATTGCTTGTTGCTGTGCACGAGCAGCTCGTCCTGCTGCAGAATTCTCAAATTTCTCTTGCCTACAATTGCAATCAACACCTGTAAGTTAGTCTACAGTTACTATACTTATGCATTCACTAACCAATAAAAAACCATTATAATAACATTCAAATGTCTCTGTTTGTTTCATGCTTCATTCCGTTATCTATTTGTTAATTGTACTTGTAGTGAGCCTTGCACGCATTTTCGATTATGACTACTTCCACAAACATTTCAGAACATTTAGTAGCAGTACCTAACAGTGACATGAAGAAATAATCCTCATGGACATTGAAATTGAATTTCCCCTAATGATTGTGATTTGTGATACTTGTAACATGTCTCTAGTGTATGGAATGGATTACTTAGCAACACTGACATATCAATGTATGACAATCAAGGACGAGAAGCAACAATGAGCACTTTTTGGGTGAACCCATCGGCCGAAAGCCAAAGACTAATCCCTGGAGGTACGGCTCCCAACAGATGTTTTTCTGTAGGCATGGACTAGGAATCAAACCCTTGAGCACTTGCTTAAGGGACAACAAGGTTTTGTGTCAACCATGCCATGCCACACCATGTTGGTAGCAGCAATGAGCTCTAAAAACAAAATTAAGGCCTTGAAACTATTATATTATACTGAATTGAAGTTTAGACGATAGTTACCAAAATTTCACTTTTTCTTAAATATGTGGTATGGTTCAGCAACAACCCCCATTGAATTATTTGGTCCTACTCGTTATCAATGGGATCAGGGATACTTCCAGCAAGAAATATAATGTTCTGAAGGGATAAAATAAATAAAACACCAAAAAGTGTGATTGGATAGATATAAAGCAAAAGGGAAATCAAAAGCATATACATATGTTATCTACAAAAGTACAACGATTAAGGATCTAACTGTGGCCATACAAATAAAAAACCCATATCCGTATATTTTAATTTTTGCAGGAATTGAGAATATTCATGAAATTGAATTAATAAAAAAGAAGAAAAATGGATAAAGGTAAAACCTTTTCTGTGCGGCCTCAGCAGCTTTGGCACGCGCTTCTTCAGAGGCCAATCTCTCTTCTTCCTTGCTCATGCGTTTGTCTACGCCGAAGCAACCAAAGCAAAGACCCATCTTTGGTCTTTCTCTCTTCCTCTGTTTCTCTGTGTTCTGTTCTCTTACAATATCTATTTAATCTAAACTTCTTTTGAACCCTTTGTCACCATGAGTAAAGTACAATCTTAATTCAGTATTAATACTATTTAAGGTTGCACAATTTAAGGAAAAGAGGGCAAGCTTTCTAAGTCCACGTGTCTCTTCCGCGTTCAGTTTGTGTGCCTCCACGTTTTCATTTGGGGCATGCGATGGATTATTTTTTATGTCGCATATTAACTGTAAAATCATTTTTTGGTACAACAACCAAAAAAACATTACTCCCTCCTATCCTCGAATATTTTACAAGAATCAATAAAAATTAATAAATAAATAAATAATAATATTTCATTTATTTTTATTTATAAGACTTAAATTTAAAATAATATTTACTCATTTTTATAAGATTCAATTTATAATATTATTTATATTAATTATTTTTAGATTAAAAACACTCTTTTTTAGAAGAAGAGAAAAAATATATTAACAAATAATTAAAAAAGAGATGAATATTAATGATATGGATAATTTTAGAAAAAATTATAAGTTTAATATAAATTTATTGTTATCAATTAAATTAATCATTTTTTTAATCTTTATGAATTAGACAATTGGATCTTATATATAAGAATAAAAGAATAATAATTTTGTAAAATTAATCTTATTAAATAAATGAAAGAAACTAGTATTAGTATTAGATTTGAAAACTAAAGTAACATTTATGAATGAATTAAGTTAAAAAGAACAATTAATATTATATGAAAAATCTAAATGCAATACTTATTTTGAGATGGAGGAAGTATATTGAAAAATATTATCACCTAACCAAATGAACTAGTTCATTTGTTTTTAATTATAAGACTCTTTCAAGTAATTTATATTTTTTTTTGAAAAAGTAGTTAGTTTAATTAATCACATTAAACCTAAATTTGTCAATTAATTATACTATTATTATAAAATTATCCTTTTCTTATTTTTCTATTTGTTCAATTACTTTCTCATTAATATTTGGAAAAATAATAATTAAGTAAGGACATATAAAAATATAATTAATATATCTTGAAATTAGAAAAAAATCTTATAAGAAAAAATTTCTGAAAACAAATAAGGTAGTATTCAATAATATTATTGAGTTGTATATGCTTTGCGTGTTATTTTTTTATAACGATTTAACCTTTAAAAGGGAACTTTATTATAAAATTAAACTTTGACATATACAACTCAATAAAATAAGAAAAACAGGGGGGATTTTGGTTTACATCAAAGAATATTCCTTAAGAAAATAAGGTTGTGCTGGATTTGTGGATGAGAAACGAGGGAAATTACCAAAGTGGAGCCAAATCTATCTTCAATACCAAGGGTCTAACTATTCTTAGGGTTCATTTGGTAAAATATAAAAAATGATAAAAAAAAATTTAAATTCAGTTAAAAAGAAGTTTGAATTAAAGTAAAATATAAAAGTAAAATTCTCACGTTATTTTAATATTTCTTTTTTCTTTTTTTCATTCTCTTTCTCTCCGAACAAACTCACCCTAGAGTCACATTTTCTATTAATTCATCTAACCCATGGTTCATTCGGATAAAATCAGGATAATTTTCCACTTTCTCATAAAAAAATCACTGAATCAAAATTAACAACACTAACCAATGTTTCAATTACCTTCAAAGAAAGCTATATAAACACCTGGAGTGATCAGAATGATACACTAACAGATGGATGAATGATCAAATTCAGACAGCACGGTAAAGAATCTAACAACATTTTGACCAGAAAAAAGTAATTAATTGGACAAAGGTTAGAGCCACAGTTATAGTCAGAACTTCTATTGTTCTTTTTTTGATAAATAATTTAGAGCTTTTAATTTTTTACAACTAGAAAGGAAGGAAAGAAATTAAAAAGCAGGACAAAATATCATTGCACAAGAAAGACACAGACTCTGGCTTACGTGAACCAAAGTTTACCTGACAAAACAAAACTCAAATGAGTGTGATCTATTCAAATCAGATTCCAAGCCATGAAGATGAAAATGAAAAGCTACACTTACTATTGTCTAGAGGAACCACATTATGACAAATTGATACATAGACTGCCCCAAGGTTTTCTTGCACATTAGTACATTATTGATTAAGTTTCCTTTCCTGCCAATACATGATCTTTTCATATCAACAATTCATTATCAGGATTTAGGAGGTTCAATGGCTTAATGAAAGTAAGAGTAGCATTTTCCAGAATAAAGAAAAGAAAAAAATAAGTATGGAACTCTTGCACCAAAGAACTTCATCAACTGTACTATACACTAAACGGTGTCATTTTCCATTTTTATGTAAAGAGGATTTTATGTCCAGGGAATGCAAGTTGAGTTTTTCATCACAAAATAATTTGCTCTATCCGGCACACTTTCTAAGGACACCCTCCATCAAGTACATATCTTCAGTAGGAATCCATTGTTTTGCACTTTGGATAATTAACAACTGGGAGTTTAAAAATGGAAGATTGTCATGACAAACATTTATAGCATTTAAAAAGGAATACAAAAGAGTACAAATACAATCAATAGAAAACTAATCAAAATGTCAAAATTTGATGCAGAGCATCTTCTCGCAATGTGGATCAGCAACATTAGTTGTCACTGAGAAATTCTCTAGAATCCCAGAAGGAAAGTTTCCTCTGCTGTATCTTTCTCTCTTTTTCTTCTTTCCGAGTCAACTCATCAATTTCTCCAGGAAAAGAAGCCTCAATAGCATTCTTAAACTTATAATTTGGCCTTTTCAAAAAATCCAATACATTTATCAAATTTCTCCTGCAACAAATGACCACCAACATTTGATATTAGATTATCCTTTGCACATGCATAATACAAAGCCAAATCTAAATTTGAAATATCATTACATTATTAGTAATTTAGTATTAACATATCGATTTCAAATCAGGAGTTTCATTAAGTATTTCAGGTTATTAAGAACAAATGCAAGCATCCTATTGTTGCTCATCTGCTTATTAATGATTATATGGAAGACACATTCCACATGGGAAGATCAGATGTTATAATAGTTTAAATAAGAAATTCATATATTTAAAAAAGATCAGATGTTATCATAGGTGACTTAATCCAGCATCTAATAAGTCACCTACTTTGCTTAGGGCATACATATGACAATTCTTCAATCACCCTCATCTTCAAATATAAAGGATAGGTCATGCAAACCAGGCAAAACCATTTACAGACCCTTCATAACAGCAAAATGAGTCCAATTTTATTTTTTTTTCAAATGTCTAACACTAAGGGTGATGGTGATAGTGATACTCTAGCGGGCCAAATTCTGAGTTGCTAATGGATATTTTAACATCAACAACAAACAAATACTGAGCATTCCCATAAAATGTTTCTGCCAAAATATTTACTTCCTTCAAGATTCTCAGGTTTTGGTGTCATATAAAATTTAATGAATACAACTAAAATCATGCACTTGATTATTCAACAGAACAAAAACTGACAAGAACTGGTCCAATCAGAAACAGAGTCAAATGAGGTTAGCCATAGATAGCTTTATCAAGCTCTCCTCAATTGTTAGCTTAAAAAAGCACAGATTAACCAATTAGTTTAGTTTCAATGGGTTGAAAATCCAGAATTTTTCACCCCAATAATACAAAAAAATTAAAAAAATAGCCGAATAATACAATCCAAAAATTATTTACACAAATGATATAAATTACTATTTTTTTTTTCATTTTTAAGTTGTGAAATCAATTTCACACAATATGTTCTTTTTTTTATTTAGCATCGGTCAAGCTGATATTTAATAACTAATTTAACAAGTATATTTTTACTCAATTTAACGTCAGTTAAGCTGACACAAAATACAGAAAAGTTGTCATTGAATCTATTTCAAATATTATTTAACCTTTCACTAATTTTATTTCATTGTAAATTTTGTAATTATAACATATTATTCATTTTTATACTTATATTTTATAATCTTAACAAAAAATTAAAATCAAGATTAACAAAATACATAAAAATGAAAAAGTACTTATCTTTTTAAAAGTATTTTTAATAAAATAAATATATATTTTTTAATTTTTATAATTTATTAAAAGTATTTGTGTCGATTTGACCACCGTTAAACTCCACAATACACGAATGTGAGAAATCAATTTGGGGAACCTATTTCTCACCTTAAATAATAATTTATATCATTTAAATAATTTTGGGGTTTTATTATTTGAATAATTTCGTTATATTATTAGGGTAAAAATTCTGAAAATCTACTATGACTTTACAGAAGCTTAAGAATTAGTATTTAATTAATCTAACTTCTTAAACATACAGAAATCAATAAAAGAACCTCACCTCACCTACTGACATTGAAATAATTATGTGTGTGTCCGTACAAAACACACAATACTTATTTTATAAATTATAAATTTGTGACATTTAATAAAATCTAGTAATAATTATGATCATAATATCTAATCAAACTAGATTTATTTTTTATGAAATTTAAATTTATTTGATTTATATGACTTGTTTGAATAAAATTTTCTATAAACAATTACATGAAAAAGAAAATAAAAAATAGAATAACTTATTTTTTAAGTTAAAATTAATTTATACGTAAACTAACTTATAAAAGCTATTCCACAGTAACTTTATTAGAAAACTGTTTTTAATTTACAAGATATTTTTTAAAATATTTTTATAGGAACCTGCATAGAATTTTATTAAAAAAAGAAAAGCCATAATATGATAATATAACTCTATTTTACATTTTTATCCAATCACAAATAATCTTGTATGGTAACTTTTTGTACTTTTATAAAATTATTTTAAAAATCATATTAATGATGATTTATGATTAAATATTTTATATTGTTAGTGTGTCATCATTAAATTAAAAAATATTATATAATAATACGTAGATTTAATTATAAATTTTGTCACTCAATCTATATTATTATGTGAATTTTATCATCTAATATTTTTTTTTTCATATGTTACTAATTTTTTTATTTTTTTTTGCATTTTACTACCATTGACCGTCAATAATTTAAATAAAAAAATGACTACCAATGTGGAAAATTTAAATAGTAAAACTCGTTAAATATTAAAAGTTTGATGATAAAAAATTTTAAAAAAATTAATGATAAAATCTGCCAAATAATAAAAATTGAGTCATAAAATTTGCTAAAAGAATTTGGAAGATAAAATTGAGAAAATGATGGAATGGAAGTGGAAAGGAATAGTTTGGCTCGTAATTTAGTGTATATCCAAGGAAGCAAGAATTACAAGACAAAAAATCAATGGTTGGGATAAAGCGAGGAGGAAGTAGAAGTACAAAAGAAAGCAGAGGAAACGACAGCGTTTCACTCTGAATAGCTTGGCCAAGGTAGCGACGAAAATGAGTAGTGAGGAGAAGGAGCAGCAGCTGCAGAAGAATGAAGAATGAAGAAGAAGAAGAAGAAGAAGCGTTGAAGCCGTTAGAGATCGAAAATGGCCTCCGCCTAGTCCCGCGCGTGAAGCTGAAAATCACAGTGTACCCTTCCACGCCCCTCACACTCTCCCACCCAATCGACTAATGGAAGATGAAACGCGCCCTCATCGACTTCCTCCATTCCTTCCAAATTGATGGCTTATTCTTGTGCTGCTTATGTGAGACGGAGAATTCTTGTATTTACTTAGGGGTAAAAAGCGTTTTTAGGTTTATTTGGACAAAAATCAAAATTGATTTTAGTCCTTGTATTTTAAAAATAGTGATATTGATCTTCATATTTCTGAAATGTGGTGGATTTTGTCCGAGACCCTATACTTCATTTTGACTTGCCAGGGTGAAATCTACCTCATTTCAGAAATTCAAATATCAAAACCATCATTTTTAAAATATAAGGACTGAAATCATTTTTGGTCAACTAATTGAGAGACTTAAAACACAATTTACCTAAACATATCATGTGACTTTCAATAATCTGATTGTGCTCAATTGTTTTGCTTCTTCGATAGGAATCTTAATGTTGCTGAGGATGATGATCTTGGTAAGGATGCAAATGAAGATTGTGGAGACCTAGTTTCGGGACTTTACTGCAAGATTGTGGTTCAGTTTGAGAAATATAGAGACTCTCATGATGCAATGAAAGTTCTTTGTGGTCGGTCATTGCAAAAGGTATTATTGGCTTAGTTTCTGAGTTATTTTTCTTCCCTTAATTGCGAAATCGTGCATGACCATGGTGTCTGAAGTGCTGCAGTAAAATTTCACAACTTTCTGCTCATCTGAGAAGCGTTTGGGTAATAAACCTAATCGATTAGTGCTTATATATATGTTGTTTCTATAATCAAAGAGGAAATAGAGTTAAACTATATTCATATAAGTTGTTTACATAAGCTGCTGCAACTCGTATTGAACTTGTGATCATGGTTGTTGAAAGGGGGAAGAGGTTGTTAAATACTTATTAAAAAGTGCTTATCACGTATCCTTATATATATAAGTTGTAAGCTGTTTCCGTAAGCAGTTGACTCATTGAATTCATGATTATAGCTGACAAAAAACTGGATAGCAATTGACATGAAGAATGTTTTGCAAGACTGGAAGGTTGAATATGTTTATGTCTGATAAATGATTTCTTGGTGATGATTTATGAGTTTTTGCCAATGAACAGCAAGGATCACGATTGAAGGCCGATTATGAGGTTAGTTGGGACTAAGATGGATTTTTTCGGAATTCAAGGAATCAAACTCCAGAGAAGAATAACATGGTATCCACAAGGGCAGCAGATCATTACAGAAGTGAAGCTCCCACACGTCAGGCCTACAACTCTCGCCACAGTCCAGATAATGTGCACCCATGGAGATTCAAGGTTAGATTTTCATATCTCAAGTGGCTCTCTTATTGTTCCGAGCATTTTTCTTTTTTAATTTTATCCTTTGGATCACTAGTTTGAACGTCTGTTAGTCAAGTCTGCCAATACTGACTAGAAACCCCGTTAATGCAGTGTCAGGGTACAAATTCGAAAGCATTTTGATTGTGGACTGACTCAAGTTTGGTACATCAGCTGCATACAATTTCTAGGGGTCATTGACTTGGGTCAACTCAAGCTTATGACTAGGGATTATCTTTGGAAATCAACTTTACTGACTTTAGAATTCATTGTTCCAAATTTTGGCTAGCATTAAAACACTGCTATTTTTACGGATCCACATTCTTATCCCAAATATCCTTTGTTGCTGTGCAATCAGTTATCACTTTATTTGCTAAATTGTCGAGCCAAAATCTTAGGTTGGCTGAATTGAGTTAATATCATTTGGATGTGTTGTAAAATGATACAGTGAGAAGAATGGTATTTTTCAATTTCATGTTGTATCTTTTTGAACTCGTTAAAATATTGCATATCTGCCAAGTCATCATAATTGTTTTTTCTATAGGCATTGACTGCCGCGTGCATTACGCCTTACGGTGCTAGAACAACTGAATGGTTGGTGTGGAAATATTATGCTTCTAAAGCACACTGAGATTTTCTTTCTTTCACAAATTATTATATTATATGGTGTTCTATTGAATATTGCTATATCGATAGGACTACCCCCGCTCTATTAGCTTATGCTGAAGTAATACATAAAATAGACTAGACCGACGTGGATTGATAGTGAATGAATACTTACTCTGATCCCTGAAGAAAAAAAAAATACTAGATGAAAGAGATTTTTTGGGATAATGCTTCGTTACTTTTAATGATGAATAAAATAAAAATGATTTCGATCAAATTTATTTTAAACTGTCGAATACAATTAAAATGTGTTTTTAAATTAATCAAATTTATTTTCAAATGTTTATTTTTAGTATAACACAAGAATTAAGTTTCTTCCGAGCAACTGAGCAAGGAGATGATTAGATACTTCTTTCAACAAAATTTTAAAAGTGAACACTAGTGACAATCAAACTTGTGATAGGAACATTTCTGTAATGTTAGATGACGTGTTAGGAGTTTATTATAAGCGTCTACATTTTCAACTCATAACTTATTAGCTTATAATTAACTTGTAAGTTAATTTTATCAAACATTACGTTAAGAGATTGGATTGGAAGGGAAGTTTTCATTCCTAACATTTTTATGTTGAAATATTTTTAACTTTTAATTTTTATTCTTCATGCGAAATTAAAATTTACATATCTATATTTTAAGACAAATCATCAAAAGTTCTATATAATCTAGGACATGTTTCATTATTAAGGATTAAATAAAATATCTGAATTCGTAGTTGGTTCCTGATTTAAGTGTTCTTCGACATTTATTATTAAATCTTTATGGCTATCTATGACGATCACGAATAATGTCATTATGGTTGTTCTTCAACCGAAACATTTTTATTCTTCAATGGAACCTTCGTAAATCTTTAGATGGAGTGAAGAAAAACTGTGATGACTTAGTATATTGATAATCATAACCTTCTTATAGCATATTAACCTAATAGGATTTTCATTATTCCCTAATGAGTCAATAGTGAGATATATGCTTCTTTAAGTTTATATTATTTTATTTAATTATCTAACAAACTCACTTAATTTGACCACATAAAATAAATCCAATAATAATAAATAACTAATATAATTTTCTTATAATATTAACCACATTAATTGTTATTGGAATAGAAAATTCCAACATTTCACACATATCAATTTAGCTAAAAAGAAATATATAATGCTAATAAAATTGTCAGGAAAAGTCAAAGTCAAACATGGGATTGTTTCCATAGGTAAATTTTCACGTGAATGGATCACGAGATGCGCGCTTAATGGAAGTTTGACAAAATTATTCGGCATTTTCTCTTAAACTATACCAGGAATTTTCTCACAGGATCATGAGAATAAGATCACCTTGACCGCCTGTTAAATATTTTGAAATATATCCTGTTCTGGAATGATTCTAAAACAAATGTGGTACGGTATAGGATCTAATTCGTTGGACAAAATTGCACTGAACTGTAGATCTTGAAAGTAATTTTGCCTCAATTTCTTTTTTAAGATCCCTAAGCATATCATTGTAATTTTAGGAAGAAATAC
This sequence comes from Glycine tomentella, assembly GCA_007407185.1. Lineage (NCBI taxonomy): Eukaryota > Viridiplantae > Streptophyta > Magnoliopsida > Fabales > Fabaceae > Glycine > Glycine tomentella. The sequence goes on along the minus strand of PYAF01006022.1, from coordinate 230,413 downwards.
CAGAAAAATCAGAGGTAAAGATTGGAGATGCCACATTACAAGTTTCTAAAGTATATCATAAAATGATAAGAAAATTAATGCAGAAGTATATCTAAAGAAGAGGTTTTTAAAACCAAACTAGTCTAATATGTAATTCATATGGCCAATTTTACCTAATGATAAAAGAATATTATTGTTACAAGATTAGTGTTGTATATTTCTTTTTTAAGGTCGTCGGCTAACGCCGATCCAACAAGTACACACAAACTTTGATCTTCTGTAATTTTAGTTGTTTAACTTTTGACCCATTGTCAATTTGTCATCACTTGCTTTTCAATTCTTAAGAACTTTACGAAACCACACAATGTGAAGCAAACAAAGATGGCATATTGATTGTCATTAGGCCTAATTCATAATTTCCACAGTAATTTACACTCAGAACGTGTAACGATCGAGAAGAATTGAAATTTTCAACCCGTCTCAAGCACGTCAAAAAGAAAACCTACATGTATTCACACGAACACACGCACACACAAAAAACTCTATTCCCAATTCAGAAATGGAAAATTACTAAGACGAAGAAACAAATTAAGAAGAAAAAAAAGAATTACTAACAGATAATCTTCATTCTTCACCAGCTTTAATTTTCTTCTGGGAATTATGTGCATGAACCTTGTTCGTGGAAGCCTTAATCACCACTTCTTGGAGAAATTAACCCATCAGTACTTGCCATCTTTTTTTCACTCCACCTTCTAACATAATCTTTCTTCTTATTGCTCCCTTCACTCACCCCCATCTTTTCACTCCACCCTCTAACATAGTTCTTTTTCTTTGTCCCTTCATTGATCACAATCTTCTTTTCACTCAAATCCTTCTTATTCATCGACTTCAATGTGTTTGATGATGATGAGCTACCCTTCAAAGTGGACATCACATACCAAAAAATACAAATGCAAAGAGTTGTAACAGATCTTCCAAACACAATCAATAGCAACAAAATCAATATCATAACCACTGGAACATAGAAAGAAGGCTTCCTCATATCCCAAGAAAAGTTGTTCTTGTTCTTCTTCTTAGCTACCTTTGCATGAGTTTCTATCTTGTGTTGCTTTCTTTCTTCATCAGGGTTTTTTTTATCAGTTGTTGTAGACTTGTCCATTGATTCTGATGTATTATGAGTCAACGTTGTTGTTATTGTTCTTGCTCTCACCACTTTGAGTTCTTGGCTCTTGCTGTGTCTATGATCCTTGTTGTTGTTTTTCACCTTGACCACAACGGGAACAATGTCATCATCAGTGTTGGAGTACACAAAGCGAACGAAAGAGATGTCATGAGGGTTCGTCTGTGAATAAATCTTCTGCCTCTTCTCATCAAGATCAGCCAAAAGCTCAGAAAATTTGTCTAGGCCGCGAGTGGAATAAGGGTTGTTGTTCTTGCTGTTTTTTCTTTTATATTTTCTAGGGCTAGAAGAATTAGGACTTGCAAGGCATGGTTCATCATCATACTCGTTATGGAAAGTGCCACAAACACAAGGGATCAGCATATCCGTTATGGAGCAGTTTTTTTTTGTGTGTGAAGGTATGGTGCTTATGATAATGGGTTTAAACAGACAAAGATAGAGATGACTAGACTAAAGAAGGGCTCAGAGTCAACTCATACATAAAACAAAGGTTTTAAACAAGGTTGAGTGTCACTGGATTGATTATTCTTAAATAATATCCCATGTTTAAGTCTTATAGATAAAAAAAAAATTAAAAGAAAAAAATTTATTAAAGGTGATCAATTAAATTGTTTGACAAAAATTATTCATAAACAAAGTTCTTGAATACATTGTTCCAATAATTTTGATAAAATAAAAATTAAACTTTTAAAGCAATGAATGATCTTAAAGAAGCTTCTGAAGGGGCATTATTGATTTTTGACTAGAGGGAAGAAACGAACAATGCCTTGTTTTTTAGTTTGGTCTTTCTTGACCATTTGTACAATATGAATTAATTGGAGCAGTTTGCTAGATCGAGTGCCGTAAGAAGTGATCCAAGGATTTATATAAATTAGACTTGAGAGAAAGAACATGTTAATTTAATGGGGAGAAGGATATGGAATTAGTCTTTCGTTAATGAAACAAGTTACAAAATGCCGTCAATTAATAATTTATATATATCGATTGATAATGTATTCTAGAAGGAGCATGGTTTGAATGGAGCCTGGAATTAAACCCACCAAAATGTAGTTGTCAATGAAAAACATTGGGGGCCGGAACTCTTAGTCAATGTCAATAAATCATATACTATACATTAATTATTTCTGATGTAACGGTGAATTGATTGTGTTTGAAGTTTTATCTTTATATTGGTATTTTTTTATGGAATTAGTTTTGTATTGTCTTAGATAAGCTAATTAATGTTTCCAACAAAAAAAAAAAAGATAAACTAATTAATGACCCGTTTCATCTTGAGTAGCCTTAAATATCAAACATTGTTGATTAAACCAACAATCTGAAACTGTATTCGCAAATAATAAATCGTGATATTAGTTATTACCTCCATTTCTTTTTAGCTTTTCATTAAAAAAAATTGTTTTTCCCTGTTATTTTAAAAATTTAAGATTTAAGATAGTACTATTTACTATTTTGTCAATTTCACTCTTCACTGTCCGAAATGGATCAAGTTAATGCATCCGAGTAGAACTAAAGATTATGTAATGATGTATTCGAAATGGACTAAGCTAATATAAGGATATGTCCGAAATAGATTAAGTTGATGACTAGACTAAAATGAGTTAGCTGATATCTGGGTTGAAATCTGAGGTGATCTCTTGGCATCGGTTAGCTCTTTGATCAGTATGGCTAATTTTTTTTTTTTAGAAAATGAATTACCTATAAAAAAAAAAAAATTTGATTCTTAAGTCTGAAAATGATAAAAATTAAAGGAAAAAGAAATGAGGAATATGTAATAGTAAAGGAGAGATTAATCAATAAGAAAATCAGAGAAAATGTATACTTCACTAAATACTAAGAAATAAAAAATTTAATAACATTACATGTATTTATTAATTCTTATACCATAATTCAAAACATACTGAAAAAGAAGAGATAGTATATATTATTATGATATTTTTGTGTACTTAATTCTCCACATGTCCCTGCTGGGTTGACTTGGTGATTCGGGTAATAAGTACGAGTGAAATTGCATTAGTTGTTTGAATTAACATTCAGCTACTGCAAGGTCATCACACTAATTTGTTTTGCAGGGAAATTTTGGTGCCCTGATTAGTGATAGCAGCCATGACGTACATGTCATATGCGATAAAAATATTATTGTTTGTGTAATGATGTCAACTTCGTTATTATCTCCATATGAATATTGTCTGCATTGTCCAAATTCATTTTATCATTTTTATTAGATTATTAGATTTTCTGTTCACTTGGTATGAGGAACTGTCATTACTGACTTTGCTTGCATCTCCAAAGCATTATCTTATTTCATATCATAGTCCATGAATTAAATACCCTCAAAACTACAGCTATAAATCTGAGGAATATATCGCTTCAGATCTTGTCTAAAATTAAAATATTCCATCCCCACCTGTTGAAAGTTAAACATGGGGAGATATATACATGAATGTTTGTGTGTACATTTTATAAATCCCGAAATTTGGAATTACATAGTTTACTATTAATTAACATTATGTTCGTATACAACTTTCATACATGGACAATATTTATATATATATATATATATATATATATATAATGTCTTTACACATTTGTTTATCCATTTAAATAATGCACTTTTTGTTCTATATTTTTCTCTTGTTTCTTTTTTTTTTCTCATTTATTTTTCATCGAAGCAAACTATTAGTATGGTTTGATGAACCACAACCATAAGGAGTGAATATACTAACGTGTCCAACATAGTGTACTCCATATCTCTTCCCAAAATCATTATAATTTCCTACTAATAATCAATTATAATCATGATTTTTATTGTTGCTGGGTTTCTTAAACTGATGTGAATGTAAGTTGCAGAACAGCCTTCCAAAAAAAAAAAAAAATGGAAGAACAGAGTAAACGAAACTAAGTACGACTATTCCACCAAACTTATTGAATTTTTTAGTAATTAGTATAATATTATCCATTTAAAAAAAAGTAATTATAATATTAATAATTGCAATATATAATTGAGCTTTGACGAAATAATATTTTAAAACCCAATCACACCACTAGACTGTTTGTCAATTAAAAAGCAAAAAATTGGGGCATTCCGAGAATCGAACTCGGGACCTCTCGCACCCAAAGCGAGAATCATACCACTAGACCAAATGCCCTGTTTGATAAGCCAACTTTATTAGTTTTTTATACAAAAGTCTCTTCTAATGAATGAACCTTAATTCGAAATTGCATAGTGTGAAGTCTTTGTAGTGGGACAGTAATAGATTAATACAAGCTGTCATCATAATTGGAGTGGGAGGCTAGATCGCAATAAACCATAGCACGTACAGTCTACAACCCACCCAACCCATAATTGAAAGTTTGTGCCAAATTACAGTCTGTGTGACATTTACTTATCATTCAACTTTATATAATCATCTCATGGTTGTTCATTCATGTGAAAAATACAAATAAATATTTCCACCCTACCCAAATATTTAAAGAGATTTACACCTACCTAGATCCATAATTGTATTAGATGTGATGATATTGAGAAAAAAGAAAAGCACTAGTTTTTGTAGATCTATATCTTGATGCCTATACAATCACCCGAGGGGTTGTTAGTTGCAAAAGGTGCTTAGTTTGGTCCATCATAGACATAAATGAAACGTCATCCATCCTTGTAACTCAAGAAATTATGTGTTACTGTTTGAAAGAGAAAAAAAAGTGGGATTCTAGAATGAAAGTAAGCCAGCTGGATGTTGAATCATAAGGTGCTGGCAGTTGAGATTTTCAAGCCATGGGTCCCCACAATTACAAAGTAGCTTTCTAATGAAATACACATTACGTGATTACCCTCTCGGATTTTCAGGCTTTTGGGATGCCTGTTTTAGTAACTAGTTAACTAGCTAATACACTTATTTAGACTTAATTAGAAACCTTATTTGGTGTTCATAATTTTGTAGGTACAATTTTAAGGAATATCTTTGTATTTTATAAGAAAAGGTTTAATTTTTATGTATTATGAGGATAATTATATTATTAATCGATCAAAATTATAGAATGTATGACCATGTTTAAAAGTCAACAAACTTACTCATAATATATAATAGTTTGTGATTTGATAAAAGTGTAATTTTTTTTACATTGTCAGTTGATGTATTATTTTTCTTATGAAAAAATAGGTTAAACTGTTATTTAATCACAAGTAATTATTTATATGATAAGTTTGTAAATTTTTATAATAATTACTTCAAAAGTCATATCAACCATGATTTGTAATTGATTGTTAGTGTAAAATTGTTTTACACTGTCAATACATGATCATTGAAGTCTTTCTTTATATATGAAAAAGTATTTAAATGAAAAGATAAATATATTTAATATTTCAAAATATAAAAAATTAATATATTTTTATAAAAAAAAAATCAAGGAGAATTATTAAAAAGATGATGCAGATAATTTAAAATTATTGGCAACAGATGGAAAGTGTTAAGTTGGCCTTTGAAGCAACAGGCCAATGAATTCTAGCTGGTAGGCTCATGCTTTGGACCTTTCTCATACATTAAGTGAATATCCATGTTCCAAAGTGCGTCGGCTAAATTTGTTAATGATGTTAACAACAATTAGAGAAATGATGCATAAACGCTTTGGTAACAAACATGAATCACAGTTATCATTTAACAGTTGACTGTACAAACATGTCACGTACATGTTAAACTTAATATTTTTTTTTCTTAGTTTTCACGCATTTATATTCACAGATGAAGACAGTGTTAGAACATTAAAATATACGAGGGAAAAAAGTGTAGTTAGGTGCTTAACATTTGATCAAAATGATTGTCAGTGACATTATAATGGTATGGAAGGTTGCTTTAGTCTCCGCAATTTTCTGCTTGCTCCTTCACTTCTTTTTTTTCCTTTGTCTCCTCCTCGATCTTCATTGTCCTGTTCTTCCCCTTGGTGACAAACCAAGACTAACACACACACACACAGAACATAGCTTTTGTTGGTGAGGTGAGAAGATAAAGAAAGAATGGCATTTGCAGGAACAACCCAGAAGTGTATGGCCTGTGACAAAACCGTTTATCTGGTTGATAAGTTGACCGCGGATAACCGAGTGTTCCACAAAGCTTGCTTCAGATGCCATCACTGCAAAGGAACCCTCAAGGTCACTCCCTCTCTTACAATTCTTGTTGATTATATAGTCTTTGGTTCAGGCTTCTAGCTTTGGATCTGGTGTCTGTAATTTGGTTATTAGAAGGCGTGTGAATGTACCGCATAGCGTGTTTGGAGTGAATTGGAACTCAGATCGCCACCCTCTCTCCATGTCTAAGGATCAAAATAAGTGGAAACTACTTCGAGTTACTTCTGATGAACGTGGTTTATCACGTTTGCACCGTGTTTCCAAACACACAGGAATGAGCAGCATCAATCTTTAGCATTTCCTTTAAGTAGTATTTCATAGTTCTTTTTCTTTACATATATAATTAAGCACTTTCCTCTCAAGAATATATTATTTCTGTCTCAACTTGCCATGATTTCATGATAATGAATTTTAGAAGACTGATAAGTGATATAGGAACCTCTTTTCCCTTTTGGTGTATCAAGGCTTGTTAGCACATTGCAATTGTCATAAAATGAAGTTTGCTGATAAATTAATGTATCTATCTGCAGCTGAGCAACTACAACTCTTTTGAGGGAGTTCTTTATTGCAAGCCACACTTTGACCAACTGTTCAAAAGAACAGGGAGCCTTGACAAAAGCTTTGAAGGTAACAAAGGATCAAGAATCTAATTCTTAAATTTCTCCCTATGCTTGTCTTCTTAGTTACTCAACCCCACTTCCCTTTGTCTAACTAGGAACACCAAAAATTGCCAAGCCAGAGAAAAATTTGGAAGAGGTAATAAATTTCTAGGTCCTTGCAATGCATAACAGAACATTCAGTTCTTCAGCATTTATCTAATTTTTTAGATGTTTTAATTAGAAACCTGCAGCAGCCAAAGTCTCAAGTATGTTTGGTGGAACAAGGGACAAATGTGCTGGTTGTCAGAAAACGGTTTATCCCACTGAGAAGGTAAATAGTACAACCATAATGTTTGTCTACTAACACAACTTAATAATGTTTGTCTACTAACACAACTTAATACCACCAAAGCATCTATCCACTGGAAACACAATTCATCATCCATATCGAATCTAAAACCTGATGCTGATAGAAGTTATCATTCTGCTTATGGAATCAATATTTTGTGATGGTGAAGGTGACTGTGAATGGAACCCCTTACCATAAGAGTTGTTTCAAATGCTGCCATGGAGGTTGTGTTATCAGTCCTTCCAATTACATAGCACACGAGGGAAAACTCTACTGCAAACACCACCATGTCCAATTGATCAAGGAGAAGGGCAATTTAAGCCAACTTGAAGGTGACAATGAGAAGAGTGCAACTAATGGGAAAATCAATGGTGAAGAAGTTGCCACGGAGACATGATGTAAGAGTCGAGTCTCAGAATTTTGCTTTCTCAAGTTCCATATTTGTGCCCCATATGTTTCTGCAGTCTCATGTTTTTACCATTAGTTTGCAGTCCGGGAGCTCTTTACCCGCGACAAATATAGTATTCAATTTTTTGTTAGTTGAAGTGTGTGGATCTTCCTCATCTGTTTTTGGTTGTTGTGAGCGTTTGATTCAGAATGTGTGATTTAGAAGTACATGCTACTGCACTTCTTGAAACTCTCATGGACTTCCATTTGATATTATATAAAATCGTTACAATACCCAAATTTCGTTTCCTACTACCCATCTGCCCAACTTCCAGTCCAATTTCTGAATCCAAGTATGACAGTTGCAAAGTGAGATTTTGTTTTCTGACTTGTTTAAGAAAGAGCGAGTAAGCACTATAGGGAAAGGTTATACTCTCTTTTATGATAACCAAAACCGCAAAAAATGGAAAACCAAATTACTTTCAGTAGTTTGGATAAAAGGTAAGGGGCATTAGAAAAAGAAAACAGACCCAAATATTTGCTTACTGCATAATTCTGCTTATATCCTAATGTAAGTCTGCATCTATTCAAATACATTTTAGTTCTTGTATTCTAAAACTTGTGGGATATTGGCAGTAGAAGCAAGAGTCCTGATGATATTATAGAAGTGAAATATTTGAGCAAATAAAAGTATGTTTAAACTGACGAGAAAAGATGAAATGGAGAAAAATATAATCAAAAGGCCTCATTAGTTGCCAACATTTGGATCAATATGATGGAATGAAATGAAACATGGTGAAATTCATAAGATCTCATTTCATTCAATACTTCTAATTTTCTTCTCCCTTGATTGGGGGATATAAGATGGAGCAAACTTATTCTTTATTATTCTCCTTACAACCAGCTCACTTCCACAAAATGAAATGAAAACTTTCCTCCATTCTACTGTAAAATATCAAGACAATGAATGACAATTTTATTCCATTTCATTTTGCTTTTCATTAAATATCCAAACAAGGCCACAAATAAGGCTTTAGTTCAGTAGTAGATTTGTAACAATATTGTTGAGTCCTAACTCCAAATTAAAGGAAGTCATAGGCTAGTCGGAATGGCATGCTCTTGCAATTAAATAGCTATTGCTCTACAACACAGCTGAAAGAAGAAACTAGCCATTGAACATCAACAGGAGGGAGGGGAAGCAAGACAGCATACCATCTAAGCAAATTGTTATTATTTCAAAACTAATAATACACTATGCCACAGAGTTTAGGTGACATCTGGCTATATGATTTATCTGTGAATAAAAAATGCAGAAGGGAATCAATTAGCAGAAGAATTTACAGTATCCACAATACAACCATTGTGGACAATATGTTTCATGTCTATGACGAAACTGTCCGAAAGGAATCCAAATCCAAAAGTACCATTTCGGTACTGCCAAATCCTTCCTTCTGCACTCCTTGGATTCAATGTTCCGGCAAGGTCTGGAACAACTAAATCATAACTTGAACTTATGTGAAGAATTCGGTGTACCACATTGTCGGACAACTGGAACTCCTGAATTTGATTTACCAATTCACCATCTGACAAAGGGAACCGCTCAAGAACTTCATTGCCCGGTTGAAGCGGTCGAAGATGAGCACGACTGTCATACAAAGATTCTTCCTCTGGAGAAAAGGGAGGTTCCAGAAACGTAGCATTAGAGGTCCAGAAAACTGGGGCATGTCCTGAAAAACGGTCAGGAGGATCCCCAATCCGACGGCAGGCAATGCCCCCAATGTCATCATACCCCACAAGGTAAAATGCCAAACTCATGTCACCGCAAATTCCCTGCAACAATGACAGTAAAACATCCAATGAACCATCATATAACCACAAGAAAAAACTCCATCATAACTCATCTCCAAAATCACCATAGATTTTTTTTTTTTAAAGATAAAGGGAAATTTAGGAGTATATCCATGGTTCTATAAAAAATGCAACCAGCACTGACAGATGGCTGCTGATCTACATTGAAATGAAATCAATAATAGATGCACAAGATCATCCAATCCAAATCAACTTATCATTCCGCATTGCCTAATTAAGATACCACAAAGATCCAAATGTCCCATCTTTCTCAACATCTAGCTACTTCCCAATTTTCAACTACCATAGTCAAGGTTTCATATTGCAGCAGCGGACAAATGTGGCCAATGCAGCCATAATTTCGGTTGTGGAGAGACCAAAAACCGCTGAATTCAACATTTTGCAGTTTGATTAATCATGACTCAAACAACCATGACAAAGCACAGCAACTGCTGAACAAGTTAATGACATCAAATCACACATGAAAGGTATCAAATCACCACTGAGAACACAATTGAGCACAAAAAACAACAATTGAGAGTGATGAAACACCTTCCACAGGCCCTGCAAGGGCCGAGCTGGAGTCGGCGAGCAGTTGACAATCTTGACAAAATGCTGAGGCTCCCACTTCCTCCCAGCTAGCTTCTCCTTCTCCCTTCGCCTCTGCCTCCTGGACCGATCACTCCCGGGACTCCGTGGGTTCGCGAAATGCTGGTAAATCTCCGCCATGAGTTTCTCCGGCGGCGATCCACTCTCCACCACCACGATATCATCTCCACAATCATGACCAGCACCACCCCTAACCCGCTTCTCCTCCACAACAAAATGCGTCTTCCCCATGAAACTCAGATCCACAGCCACCAATTCGCTCCGAATCTCGGGTTTAAAATCGCTTCTCCCGTCGGGATCGAGATAAGTAACCACGTGTCCCTCCTCGGAGAGACTCATCCAGAGGAAAGGCGTTTTGGTGACACCGTAGGTGACGGAATTGGAGTCGGAATCGGAAGGGGAAACCCTAGAAGCGGAGATGAAGGATGGGCCCCACTCGAAGAAGAGCAAGGAAGGGATTCCGGTTCCGCTTCGGCGCCAGAAGCCGAGGAGATTCTCCCAGCGGTGGAGGGTGTTGTAGAGGTGCTTGAAGGAGAAAGTGTGGTTTTTTCCTAGGGCCCACTGGGTGATGCGGGTGTAGGAGCCCCACCTGCGCTCGCACATAGAGAACCAGAGCTTGGAGTCGTTGGCGCAGAGAGAGCCCATTCGCTTCGAGGTGCAGGCTAGGGTTGCGATCTCCGGTGGGCCCAGGAACGAGAGGATGCACACCTGAATGTCCTCTGGGAAATCGGTGAAGGAAGAACATACGTCGTTCTCGTTATTCGCCATCTTGCTTCTATTTTTTCGTTGGGAAATAAATTATGTTATTGAGTGAAAGTGCGACGTATATAATGGTTGCAGATTCGTAGATTCTTCCACGCTATGGAATCATTCCCTGTTACCTGCATTACCTTACTTTGTTGTTGGGGAAACCATGACCTTTGGCTATGTCGTGCGTATCACTCTAAACGGCAACGACAATCGTCACGTCTTTCTTTCGTAACCTCCCTGCGTTTCATCCTTCATTTTCTTTTTTCTTTTTATGGACAACCTTTCTCCCCACGCCTCATGGCTTAATCCAATATCACATTTTATTTTATCAATTCATTTTGGTAAATAAATATCATTATACTAATTAATTAATTTTTTAACTTTCAAATTTATTATGACTGGATCTTAATTTTTTTTTTTTGCATTATCAAGAAAATAGTGTAACATCTTGAAAAAAGCAGTAATTATTTTAATATTTTATTTTTAAATACATAAAATTGATATTTATCATTTCTTTTTATTTCTTATCATACTGTATCTGTACTTTAATCTCTTTTACACTAACTATCAACAATTCAACGTATTCAAAAATCATCTTTTAAATGAAAAACACAAATAATTATAGTATAATTTACTATTTGTCTTCATAACTCATAAGGTACATTGAATTTACTTGTATGTCTGTTTCTTTCCTCCTACACACTTTGTCCAAATCCCAAAACAAAGAAGAATATTCATGTCTTCATATATCTTACAATTAGTTGTTGTATAAATGCATCAGTATTTAGTCCAAGTTGAATCGTATTGTGACTCTGTAAGGCTTCAAACAGGAGGCATTCTGAAATCTCAATCCTCATCTCAAACATCACCACCACCGTTGCGTGATCCAACATCCCTCTCCAAAGACCCAGAATTCCTTGCAATATTCAAATCACTCGAAGCAGAACCTCTCCTCTTCAGCTTTCCTCCATCAAAAGCCTTCCCCACCAACCCTTTCACCCTCTCAACACTCGGGTACCCTTTCCTTTTTTGCAACAACCCCGAATAACCCTCCAAAAACTCAGCATAAGCAGGCACCAAAAGCCTCACTGTTGCTTCCCTCATTTGTTCCCTCAAATCAACATCAGGTATACTATACACCCCTCTAACATGCCTCTCACAAACCTCATTCAAACCCTTGAAAAAAGCCTCAATCTTTTCATTCACCACTCTTCCCACACTCCCTTTCCCTTCCTCCCTCACATCATCTCCATCCAAAACCCTAACCAAACCCCCCCACGCTTGCTTCTGATACAAGTAGGCACTTTCCTCCGCCACAGCCTTGTAACCTTCTTTCATTAACTTCTCACCCAACACCTCACCAAGCTCCGTATTCTTCGTCCTCATGTAAATGTACCAATAAGTATTCATCGTGAAAACATGCACCAAAACCTTGTCCCTGCAACACAAACGCTTTGCCTCAATGTTCCGTTGCAGCGCATCCATGACATTGCTAATTGCATGCTTCAACAAACCCTCGTCCGAACACATGTCATTGCTACCACTACTACTATCTTTCCATGTTTGTTGTGTTCGGAGAACCTTAACCATTGATGTTCTATAATTAACCGTGGTGAGGTATTTGAGATAGTTGATAGCGTATCTTACAAGTTTTGGAACGGAACCGTCATGCGGGGGTGGAAGACCGTCGATGTTTCCTTCGATTTGGAGACCGAATTCCAAGAAAACTTTGCTCGAAGCATCGATGATGAGCTTCTCCAACTCGCGGAACCTTGTGCATATGTCTACACCAGATTCGCCTTCGAATATTTGTGACATCTCGGGTTTGAGTTTCTCCAAGGACTCGAACATGTCCAAGAGTTTGAAGAGCTTCTGGGGCTCTTTGTTGCTCCGAGCAACGCCTTCGCCGAAGCGGAAGAAGACGGCCATGATCTTGTCGGAGATCTTAAGGAAGCATTCTGGCCAGATTAGTCCCTCCATGAAATCGCCCAAGACTCTTTCGCAGAGTTTCTTTTCCGCAAGAAGGACTTTCTTCACTGCGACTTCGAAGTGTTGGATCCAAAGGGTTATGGCTGTCTCTAAGGTTTCCCACTCCATTTCGTCGATTCCTTCTGGGGTGTATGTTCGCAGGTAATCGGGGTGTAGCTTCATTAGTGCCTTCGCTGCCCTTCTATATCTTGCCTGTTCAATCACAAAATAGAAATTTTATTTTGCCCAACTTCGTTATTTCATAAACAAGAGAGAAATTAGGAAGAAAAGAAAACACAAGTATAAAATAAGGTAGGTGAGTGATACTATACGTAGATAAAATAAAATAGCCTCTTCTAAACTGGTGTGGTGAACTCGTTAAGAAATTAAAAAAATATATATATTTATTATAAAAATCACATAAAAATATAAAAAATTATCATGGAAACCCCAATTTTAACCAGTTTCTTAATTCTTAAGAATACATGTTAGCATTTATTAAAAAGCTATTCTCTCGTTCTGATTTAAAACCATAGTTATTAATTTTTTTATCTTTTATTATAAGACTTTATTTCATTTTTCTCGTGTATTTAATTTTTTAATAAAATGTCTTGAATTGTTTTTTTTCTCTTTCCTACGAAAATTGGATAAGATAAATAGATTCTTAATGAAATTAAAAATAATTTAATTTAATAATTAAATTAACTAAATTTCTTAATAAATATAAATTAATTAATTATATATATCTTATAATTAAGTACATATGAAGTATTAGTTATTGGATAAATTTTCCTTAAAAAAAAGTTATTGTATAATTTTGTTGTATAAATATAATATTGATGATAAAACGTTAATTAATGTATTGTTTTGATGCAAGTTGCTATACTTTTATGTAGGAGATGTTTTTAAGTTTTAAATGCGAAATAAACCAATCCAATATCACTTATGATATTTTAGTTCAAATCACACTTTTTGACACACAATAAGCCAATATAATGATGATGATTATTTTTTTTTTTGTGATGAGAGATAATTACCTTGACGTATATATCAATGCATATGTCTAGACAATCATTGGCAGCAAGAGTGGTTGAAATTCTCCTGAGGACTTCAATTTCCAATTCCGACCCCAATTCCCTGAAATCATCACCATGTTGGTGCACCAAATCCCCCAAATTCCTATGCTTCATCCTCAGCAACAAGCCTTCAAACTCATCCTGCACATGCACCAACGCCTGATCCAGCAACCCCTGAAACCTCATCTCATCCACCTCAATCTCATAAAGCCCCTTCAGCGTCCCCAGCGCCTCCCTCAGCCTCGCCTCCCTGTACTGATCCGCCGCCTTCGTCCGGCTTATGAACTCCACCACCTCCTGAAGTTTCATGATCACCACCTCCACCTCATCGCTTATGTGGTTTAAACCTTGGTTCAGTTGATCCACGCACTCGATGTACTCGAGAAGCCTCTCGAGACGCCGCTTATGATGCGGCTTCTCCGAGGACAGCTTGGTCGAGAGCTCGACGAGGCTGTTCTGAAGAGACTCTGTCAACTTGAACGTGTTGAGGAGTGCAAGTGCTGGGGACAAGGCTCTGGTGATTCTGGTGTCGAGGGCTTTCCTCGACATGGCAAGGGATTGTAAAGGGATGATTCTTCTGGAGGCTGTGGAGAGTGATCCTTGTAAGAGATCAAACCTTGTCTCTGTGTTTCCCAGGTTGTCTTGTGTTTCCTGGGAGGCTCGAAGGAGGGTTTTTAGGTCGGAACATGCTGAGTGGAGGTTGAGAAGTGTTGTTGTTGTTGTTGATGTTGTTGTTGTTGGGTGATCTTCTTCGAATGCCATGGTTTTTGGGCATTGCATTATTGGGAATGAGTATATATGAAGAGATGGAATGAGAGAAAAGATTGTGGGAGGTGGAAAAGGTAGGCGTCGATGTGAACAAGGGAGACATATGGCATTCCATTGAGGGAAACAAACAAAACGACAACTGGGCAGCTTAGAATATGCAAAGCCGGTGTCTTTATTCCTCGTTGGTTCAAACACACGGTTTATACGATATAGTTTTATAATAATCCCAGTCACATTGACGACCCAAATGGAACCGGAATACCGGATCTCCCACCCCCTGCTTCCAAACTCTTTAGGAAATAAATTATTATTAATAATTATGCAAATGCATCCATACTTTTTAAACACCTGAATATTGTTATAACCTCTTTCATTCTCGACTTCTATTAAGAATAATTATACACATGCATTTATACTTTTTAAACATCCTTTGTAATATCTCGGGTTATCAACTTCTCAATAACTTATAATGTTACTTTACACATTGATCTCAACAATTTGTTTTGAGTATTTTTAACATTAATTATTGTTCTCATAAATTAACATGAAACGTTTAACATATTTTATTTTTATTTTTTGAAAAAAATTTCATAATATCATTTATCTCATAATTATTTTAAATCAAACACGCTTAACTGTAAATTTATTAAATGATAAATTACCAAAAATTAAATTCATCTTATTATATAAATAATACCAATTAATACATTTAAGTTATCATCAATTATATAATCTCATACCTACACAATTTTTTAATTTCTCTCATTCTCATGTGTGATTCATGTAATATGTTACAATTATCACACATATTTTTTCTTTATCTCTTTTTTCATATCACATTGTGACATAATACCTATAATCTTTATGTTTTTTCTCTCTCTACCTAAGTGTATAATGACATATTAGATGTTCATGAATACCAATTTTTAAATGTGTGCTAAAAATTTGTTATAAGTGTGTTTTTATACTTTTCAATGCACAAATGAAAAAAAAATATGGGTGATAGATTGGGTTCAATGTTAGTTTATTTAAATATAATTGTAATCCAAATATATCCAAAAGAGGTTCAAAATTAATTAATATGGTTTATACTAATTTTTATATGATATATAATTTAGTGTTATTAAATTTTTATTACAAATTGAAAAATTTAAATATATAGTATTTTTTGTCTTAGAGCATCTACAATAGATAATTGACTAAATGGGTTATTTATCCAATAGTTTTAAGTACTTTATACGAAAATTCAATCTAATGTTAAAGTTAATAAAAATGAGTGTTTTAGTTAATTTTATGATTCTTATAATACTTGAAAAATATATTATTTAGTATAAATTTTTTAAACAACTCATCATGTAAGCACCCTCCTATTAATTAAATATATATTATAAAGATAGAGATAGGTAGAAACTAAACTATAAATACGTAGTGGTCCTGCATTACTTGATAATTTATCCTTTTTGTCTCTCTTTACTTCATTTTAATTTTTCGCTTTCCATGTTTGTGTTTTGCCAGTTTTGGTTTTATTTTGTTGAGTTGCAAAAGCAGGAGAAGAGAGAGAGGATTTAATTTGTAGTTCAAATGGGTTCTCATCAGTCATCACCGTGTATAAATTTTATTGAGTTTGACACACCTATATATATATTATACTGAGCTGGATGACAATGTAAAAGTGTTTTTTCTTGGTTCTTCACTTGTCTCTGAGCGCACTCATATGCAAAACGCTGTCTTGTTCTTCTCAGAAGCAGAATATAAAGCATTCACTTTTGCTTTCTGTGAACTACAATGGCATTTATATTTGCTCTCTAATCTGAATATGTTCAATGCACTCAGCTACATCTACTAGCTAGTGATTCTCACATAATTGAATGGAATATGATTTCTATCAAATATCCTTCTCATATGTTATTTCCTATATTCTTTGTTATTATTTTCTTATCACTCACTAGTGAAACGTACAACCAACAGTCAAATTAAACAATGGCTTTTTCATTTGAGAATAATAACAAGGGCTTTTTCTTATCACCTGTATTTATGACTTATTTTTATTGACAATAAAACAGAAATATATTAAAAAAAACAGGTGCAGGAAAATACAGAAGTTGCATAATGAACGTACAAAAGACACAGAAACGCAACAGGCCAGGCAATAGAATTTATGACTCAATTGATTATTGATGTGTTATTGTTTCAAACCATTGTAATGTTCGTTTAATAGTTACATTGATGTAACTTTACTCCACGTTTTTGTATGCCAGGTTGTCATGTACTATCCCCACACCAAACTACAACAAAACATGGCTCAGCCAGAGTTGGGAAGAAAATAATTGAAAATTACCCTATGTTCTGCATTGAACTTTTGGAAGCATGCATATCCATTACTAACACGAGTACAATACTACAGTTGTTATAGTCTCTTGAAAGCTCCAAATTGGCAAATTTTATTTTATAACCCTATACTCGATGATTTTCTGAAGTATATAACACTTGGAACTATGTATAGCTGGCAATAATTTGGAGGATAAAAAGTTTTATTGATTCATTGTAGTTAATTATTTGATGTCGATGATGCCCTCCAGCTTTACAAAATTTTCCTGACTATGCCATTAAATACTATTAAACATCAACATCGACATCAAAAGTAATTTTAATCCAAATTAATTGAGAAAACACTAATTAAGCATAAAATCCAAAACAAAGCACTTTGCCAAATTCTAAAATCCAAACCAAAACAAAATACCTTTAATTCATCACTTGGAAATAATATAATTCATTTTTCTATAGAGGAAATAATAGAATTCTTAACTTATACCAGTTTTAGGTTAAGGGATAGTTTATATGAAGGAAATCATTTTTATATAAAACATTTTTTATATCTGTTTAGGTTAAGGGATCGATGCTACACGAACCCTATTAGCAAATTCAACAAAATCACACTAACCTTTATTCACACATCTTGTCATAGTTAGAGCCAATTTTGGGTAGATAGTCAAATTATTCTTGTGATGTGGTGATTAATTGATTTATGAAAGATGGAAAAATACAATTTAATTTTTGAATGTGCAAAAAATCCATCAAATTAATCCTATCATTAAATATGTAAGATCATTTTTTATTAAGTTATAATGTTTAAGGATCAATTCAATAGTAAATTATATATTTTTAGGATCAATCTAGCATTAAGTTGTAAATCTTATGGATCAATTTGTTATTAAATTGTCTACATGATTAATTTATTGCATTTTGTATGACTAAATTTGAATTGTTCATCTTTCAGGATTATGTTTTACCCATTTATAAATAAAGTCCCAAATATTTGAAACAAATTAATTCGGTTATTGAAATATTAAAAGAAAATGGTTAATAAGTACATATGAAAAATTACAAAAAGCATAGTCACATTTATTTATTTTTAACTTAAATTGATAGGTTCAAAAGAGACGCTATTAGTTTAAAATTTTCAAAGGATGAACTCTATGAGAAGATGAACCTTGTGTAAAAAAAATTTTAAAATATAAAATCTAAAAATGTTTTTATAATTATAGATTAAATTTTTTTTTTAGTAATCATCTTATTGATATAGAATATTCCTTGGTTTTCCAACGAAAAATTTGAGTGGTCATCTTTAGTGGGATTTTCTTTTCTAAATCATATTTTTTTCATCCATAAAACTTGAATTGAGACTTTACTCAAGGGGACAGACTAAACATTTGATCTCAATAAAAGAAAGTGTAATTTTGAAAATTTAAAAAGAAAAATGTAAAGCAATAATGAAGTATAATTTATTAAAACATTATAATTAGAAATTAACCTTCGCAGCTGCTTCTGTTAAATGCCACTTTGCAATTAGTACAAAATCTCTTAAAGCAGTAAGAAATGTGAAACAATCAAACATGATTGAAGAAAAGATAAAATATCTGACAAATTTTATTGCCCAGTTTTTTAATTTCTTTAGTCATTTTAGGAAAATACTATTAGTATGTTTTTTTTGCCGTAACATAAAATAGGTGGGAAAATCCGTTACAAATTGTCTCAGCTTTGATAGCGAAGTAACGTCAAAGGCTTTTGCTCAAAATCATGGTTTTTTTTTGTTTACAAGTGCTCAAAATCATGATTTGAAAACACCATATATATATTGGTATGCTATGTTGATAAATTACAGCTTAACCTCTTATTAATTTTATCGTCCTTTCTTGCTAATTAATGATTAGTCGTAAGCTTATTTACCTTTTGGACGGTAAGAGTTTTGCATCAACCTGCGTGTTAATTAATGGAAAAACCATTTTATTTTTGCTATCTTTTCCGTTGACACTTCTAGCTAGCTCTGAGTAATATAGACTTTAGACAGCTTCTTCTGTTTCATCACCTAGTGCGTGCGTGCCATGTTTCTATTCGCACTTGGTTAATTTTAATTAACTGCACCTAAAGGAGATGAGATAGGACGGCAAATGTGTGTAATACTCTAATAGAGAGTATCTTTATTACTTTTTCTCTTATATACAGTTCATTTTTTTTTCATTTTTCTTATAATTATATAGTCCTTTTTTTATTATATATCAGCAAAGATAATTTCATTTCATAAAAGTCATGTGTACTCATACATAGTCCTTATTATGTCCAAAACCGTAAGCTTTTGATTGATATACACACACATTTAATTGAATACTTGATGGCACGACATTACTTGACGTATGATTACTTAGATCACATTATCTTTGTTCCTCATCATGATCTCATAGGACTTATTTGCACGTAAACAATATAAAGAGGCCTCACATACACATCCCTTTTAAAGGTGAGATTGCTCCTTCGTGACTTGGAACCTTGTTTAAAACGTGTCTCTGCCTCAATGTTTTACTAAGAACCTTTTTTTGCCTCACCCTTTTCGTGATGTCCTCTTTTATTACTTTTTCCATCATATCCCTTGCAATAAATTCCTCTCTTTTCCCCAAATTACCTCCCTCAGTATAGTCTACATGAAAACCGAGGCAGTAACGTCTCCATCTCACCACCTTGTTTTTATCATCTTCAACTTCTTTATTACGTCCTAATAAATATACTATGAATAAAGACAATATTTTATTCGATCGGCCAAAAAACCAGAAAACAATAGTGCAATTTCCCCCTTTTTGTGATCTTTTGTTCATGTAAAACTGCAAGCTAAGTTAAAATAATAGTCGGGTAAACCCGTTTCTCGAATTCGTACTTGGAAAAGAGTTTATATAGTAATTAAATACTAAATAGCTTGGTTCTTGATACATATTTTTTTATCTATCTGCAGAAGAACAAGGTCCTGATCAATACATTTTAGTAAAAAGAAACACAGGAAAAACTATATTTGATCATCCCTAATAATAATACTATATAACCATGTACATATATGTATATCGATAGCAGACAAGAAAGCTAGTCATCATCGATCATGGTACTAGAGTCTAGCTAGCTAGAAAACTATATGTGCATTGATTAAGATATATAATTAATTTCAAGCGTTGCAACTTGATTGAGAAGCTTCCCTGGTAGTACGAGTGTGGAACCTCCATGTGAAAAGATAATCCCTGGATTCACAAGCCAACTTCATCACATCACAGAATGCGTTGACACAGTTCTTCTTCTTATTGTTGTGTTCACTCAGCCACTCTATCCTCACCCAGCAAGAGAAACCGTTTGATGAAGTTGGAATAACGGTTGATGAGTCACTGAGATTCAGTGTCACCTCACCACTGATCCTCTTGCATTGAAGTTGGTTTCCCATGGATTCAAGCCAAGGACACACTGGCTGGCCCACCATTTCGTTGTATGCAGAATTCGCCATCCTGATTCTGTGGTTTGAGTCTGATATGACAGTTGGCAAGGCTTCATTCTCAACCTCTTGTTCAACCTCGTTTGGTTTTTTTGGTGCTTGAGCAAGAGGTGGCAGAGTTGAGTCTTCACTAAGGGACACAACGCTTATAGAAGAACCAATGGGGCGAATTGGTTGAGGTGTTATGACATTATTATTAATAATGTTGTTGGAAACTGGTTTTTGAAGTTGTTGCAAGAGATCTTTCTCTTCAGGAACACTCACTTTGGTGTTCAAGTCTATGATTTCACCCGCACAAGGCTTGGTTGTTAATGTTGGAGAACATGGAAGGAGTGGAAGTGTCACTAGGCTTGGATTGGTGTTGTTTTTCTCCATGGTGCAATTGAGCACTCCAAGATGATGAGGAAGAGGGTGTGGAGGAGCAAATCCCTGCAAGGAAAGGTTTTTGGCTGGGGATGATGATGATGATGTAACAACATGATGACAAGGGGGACAAAATCCTAGGACATGATGATGATGTGTTGCTTTGTGTCTCTTGAGGGAGGAAGAGGGTAGTGTCAAAGGAGCTCTACCTCTCTTTCTGGTCCTGGTGGGTCTGGCTTGAAGCTGTGGCCATAAATTCCTAAGGTAAGGAGATTGCTTGATCTTCTGGGAAAGAGAAGAGGAAGAAGGGCCCTCACTCATGGAGTTTGGAGAGGTTTCAGGCTTTGGTGCTATTGGCCTGTACCTTGACATGATCTCAGCAGTTTTTGCTGGATTTGGGTAAGGATTCAAGGTCTTGATCATGGTGCTAGCAATTTGAGGATCCTATAGTATGTATGGTGCAATGAGGCTGAGGCAGAATGATGAGAGGAATTTTATTATCTCCTATGGGAACATTGTTGTTGAGAAAGAGGGTAAAGGGGGGAGAGTTATAAAGGAAGGAGGGCGTTGGAAGAGAGTGGTTATAAGGGTGTGTGACTAATGAGTGAGCATAGTGAGGATCCGAGAAGAGTTTTGTTTGGTGGAAATTGAAGTATAGAGAAGTGAACCAATGAGAGATAGGCAACATGAAGGAAGAAGAGAGGAGAAAATGACACTTGTATATTGTACGGTGGGTACGTGTTGGCTAGGCTAATGAAGAAGGACATGTGGGGATTGGGCACTGAAGGTGGGTCCATGCATGGTTACATCACATAGAGATATTATTGGTAATTTTTGATTTTTAATTTCAGATAAATAATCAAATTCTTCATCGTGATAAATTATTTTTTGAAAGAGAAAAAATTTAAATTTAAATATTGAATATATAAAAAATATGATAAATTAATCTTTCAAATACAAGTTATTATTAAACTGATATTTGAACATTATAACTAAATGATAAAATAATCTTATAAATTCAATAACAGAATTAATTTATCATATTTTTTATAAATTCAAAAATTATATTTAAATAATTTTCATGTTTCATAAAACAAACAATATTTTCATTTTTCATAAATCAATATATTATACCAGAAACGAATTTAACTATTTAACTTTTAATTTTTTAATACTAGCAGGATTTATAAGGACATTTTTTTCTAGCTAGGGGAGTGGTAGAATGTGAAATAGAGTGAAAATGTTATTATGTGAAATTAAGGTAGTAACAATTGAATTGATGCAGCCATATTTAAGAATAGGGAGGCTAGCTCATGAATGATGAATGTGTAACGCCAATGAGGTGTAGTCTGGCTGGCTTATTATACCAAAAGGGGGCTGTCATCATAACGCGTGTGGTGTAGGGTGCCATGCATGAAAACACCTATGAGGATTGGTTTGGTCGCCCTGTCTTTTTCTTCCCTAGTTTCATCAAACACTTCCCAGTCGGTTACATTTGTTGTGTTTCCACATGTCGCATCAACACCCTCTCCCATTGCATGCAATCAATGAGATTCAATCTCATTGGAGAGTCAGTATATATTGCCCGCCAACTCAATATTACTCATCAACCATACATATGACAATCAATCTTAAGAAAAAGCAGTAAATGTTATTCACTGTTTTCAACTTTGAAGTACTACTATAATTCAAGAATTAAAAAGTGTTATTAATATGTCTTATAGTAGTATATTACTACTGTATTAGCTGTATATACTTTATCCTTAAACTTTTTGTTAATAATTCTGGTTATTAATTACTACCCCATTACAAAAGATTGATAGTGTTTTTCTTTTCTCTTTGGGTGAACAAAGGACTGCGTTGGTAGTAGTCTGATCAATTAGTACTATTAGCTATGGCTCACTGTTACTGCTATTATACTATGGTACGTGTGTTTCCTTTCGAGTCTAGAACTTTGAACTTGCATATGTTGATGCTGCTTAGCCACGTCTCTCCTAAAGCTCCTCCTGATTCGGTGATTGTATTTCCCATTAATCAAACCGTATGAAATGAGTTAAAGCATACATATCAGGACAAGAAACTCTTCATATGAAAGTGTTTCAATGTCTACTACTATCTGCTAAGGTTGCTTCTAGTCACACTTTGGATTACAAGGTTCTACAAATTTGAAGTTTTTTTTTTTGATGAAGACACATTTTAAGTTTAAGCATTAGTTATAGTGACACTTTAAATTATCTTGGTGCAACTCTCTTTAACCATTATATCATCAATAATTTCATATAAGGGATTTTGTTTAGTTGAATTATAACTTTATATTATTTGCTTGATCTTTTGGTTAATTTTGTCAAAGTTAAATAGCTATAAAAAAATAATTAAATTATTCATATTTTTTAATATAATATTTTAAAATTATATATATTAATAGTTTTAGTATAAAAACGGGTTCTTAAGTAATTATGTTATGGAAGAATATTACATCAATCACTAATTAACATTAAAAATACGATCAATTCTGACATTTTATGCATCCTTGACAAGATAATAGATAAGATCATCTTATATATAAATATTTTAAAATATAAATATATATTAAGAGATGTTGATATACCGATTAAGTTTAGTAAAAAAATATTTGAAAAAAATAAATCAAAACAAAAACTGAAAAAATCAATTTTTTTATTGAATTAGTTCAGATTTTTTATTGAAAAAATGATCTTATACATAAATATATAATTTAATTTATAAATAAATTTATAGTATCATTCATATCTATATTTTTATTTCATATAATTCTTAAATTATTACAAAATTTATATTTATTAATAAAAATAATGTCTATATTTAAAGATATTTTTATAACTATTAGAAACATAAATATGATTATCAAGTTTTTTAAATTTATTTTAATAGTATATATATGAATACTGAGCAGTAAAAATAAAGTTTGAACTTTGAAATACTATTTCAAGAATTAAAAATGTTATTAACTTACCTATATTAAATAATAAAATTTATCATTAATACCAAGTCCCAACCTCTAATAAAAAGGATCCTTCTTTTTAGAATTTGACTTTATTTTCACTTGTAGTTTGTAGTCTTATTAACTTCAATAGAATTATTTTTGGTGAAAGATGCATGCGAGTTTTATAAAGAAAATCATATTTAGAGTAATGTTTTTTCTACTCATTTTAATACTATAAAATTTTAAAAAAAATAAGGAAAAATAATATGAAATAAAATAAATAAAGTGACAAAGAAAAATTATAAATTTTAAAATAAAAATAACATTCTTTTGTCTTGACGCAATGCATAAATCGATTTCTTGCTCCGTATTTTGTTAAAATATTGTTTATGTCCATTTATATAATAAATTTATGATATTTTATAATATTATTTGATTTGTTTTCTATATTTTATTGTTTTTTATATAAATTTTTAATAGTATATTTTTATCATACCGAAAAGGGGTAATTTCTATTTTTAATTATCATTTGAGATAGAATTTAAATGAATTATCAAATGGAGGTAAATCATAATAGGTATTATGAATTCTATTTTTTTAAAGTTTTTTTTAACTAAAGTTGTAAAAAAATTTACAACTTCAGTGTAATTTTTTAAAAAAATTATGATTTCAAAGTCGTAATAGCCCCGATTAGCAAGGGACCAGAGAAACTTTCTAGTTATGAATCGGGAATAGAACCAATTTGGTTTTTTTACATTTTTTATAGAAGTCGTAAAATTATTTACCACTTGAAAAGTCGTATCCGTTTTTTAGGAGGGATTTACGAAATCCTTTTTTATTATTATTTTTTGGGCATATGACTTAAAAGTTGTATGACCTTTTTATAAATTTTTATTTATTATTTTTTATTTTTTTTTAAATTTTAAAAAATTATAAAATTAATTTAATTTAATTATTTAAAAATAAAAATAATTTAAATTTTTGTAGTTTGATTTAATATTTTGTATATATTTTTATGATTTTATTTAATATTTTATTAATTTATGCTATATTTATTTTTTACTATATTTATTTATTTAGTATTTTTTATATTCTTTTAGTAATGTTAGGATTTATAATTTAAAAGAGTTAAATTTAGATGAAAATATTTTTTTAATAATATTAACTTCTAATATATCAAATAAGATTTTATTATTTTTATTTTTAATTAATTTTTATAATTATCATTAATTTAATTAATAATTTGGTATAATAATATTAATTAAAATTATTTAAACAATTATTTTAATATTAACAATATATTATAATTAAGTAATAAAAGTAGCTTTTATGCCTTAATAAAAGAGTAATGAATATAAGAGATATTGAGAAGATCAATCACTACACATATACATAATTAGATAATCGAACTAATTTTAAATAGATCAAATAAATGTTCATTATGTAAAACAAAATCACATAATCATCTTAATTTTTTTTGTTAAAGGAATATGTAATATATTTGAATTTTATTTGTTAAATATAAGTCTTTTAATTATAATTTGTTGTTAAATTAAAATAATTTTTAAAATAAAATTAATTAATATTACTGTACCAAATAATTAATTAACTTAATGATAATTGTAGAAATTAATTAACAAAATAAAAATAATTAAATCTTATTTGATATATTATAAGTTAATATTAATAACAAAATATTTTTATCTAAATTTAAGTCTTTTGAAATATAAATCTTAACATTACTAAAAAAATATAAAACATATATTAAATAAATAAATATAGTTAAAAATAAATATAACATAAATTAATAAAATATTAAATAAAATCATAAATAAATATATACAAAATATTAAATCAAACTACAAAAATTTAAATTAATTTTTAAATAATTAAATTAAACTAATTTTTACAATTTTAAAAAATTTAAACAAAAATAAAAATAAAACAAATAATAAATACAAAATTTAAAAAAAGGGTCATACGACTTTAAAATCTATGTAAAAAAATAGATTTATGACTTTAAAGTCGTAAAAAAAATTAAATACCACTTGAAGGTCGTAAATGATTTCATGACTTCCATTAAAATGTAAAAAAAGAAATTGTAAATTTTTTAAAAAATTACATTAAAATCATAAAAAAATTTACGACTTCAATTAAAAAATAATGAATAAATAAAAGTATTATAACTTCTAACTTTGAGATGTAAATATAACACATGTTATGACTTATTCTTATTTAATAATTTATTTAAATTTTATCTCAAATGATAATTAAAAATAAAAATTATGTATTTTTTATAAAAAAAACTTTTTTATCATATTAAAAAAATAATTGGTCTATTATCAACTTATATAAATTTTTATATTAATACAATTTATGTCTTGCTATTTGATATTTATCACCATGAATGACTAAGCGACAAGATGAAACTGCGTCGTTGAAGCGTTATGATTTGTCTTGGAATTAAACATCAATGTTTCTTATTGCAGAGTACCAAACATCAATATTGGCGGTGCTTGACTTGGTTATTATATCAACCTGATTTTTTTTAAAATATACCTTTAATCTTCATAATTTATTCAAGTCTTTGTAAAAAAATTAAAATCGTTTCTAAATTCTACGTCTTTTTTTTCGTTAATCTTTATTGTTAAAAATTATTGACGTAACTATTAATAAGTTGTTGACATTAATAATACACATCAGTGAATGATAATATCAAGCAAATGTCACATAAAAAAACTGCTATCATGAGAATCAACATCATTAAAAAAATATCTTATCAACAAAAATATTATGTTATCAAGAATTAAAAATTTAAAAAATACAGGGACTAAAAAAATAATATAATTTATAATGATTAATATATATATATATAAGAACTAAAAAATACATGTTTAAAAGGATGAAAAAGTATTTAAGTTTTATATTAAATATTAATATAAAATAAATGCTTAAATATGCAATAGATCTATCTAAATATTTTTATTATACAAGTTAAATCTAATATGATTTATAATTACACAATTTAGCATAATTTGCTTAAAGTTACAAATACTTCTGTAAGATTTAGCTTATCTATTCGAAGATTCGACTAACTTAAAAGTCGACTTACATGACTTTTCTTATTCAAAAGTCGGTCAGACTCCTAGTAACTTACCTAATAGATTAAGTTAGATTTTGAAAATGATAAAGTTAAACCTAAAAATAACATATAACAATTTTTTTAAACAATCCAAACTTATTAAAGGAAAACAATAAAATAGTCAAAATCCATTTATTATAATACAACATCATTAACACAGTACAATTTGTTAGTATTTCTCATTTTTTAAAATAAAAGTGTTTATAAATGAAAATAAAATTTTAAGAATATCATCTTTTTAGATAATAAATTATTTGAAACAAGTTAAAATTTGAAAAATCTACTCTTTTATTATAAATTAGAATTAGAATACACCCCAATTTGAAGAATGAGCCTCTCATTCTCTTCATTCTCTTAAATTTTACCAATATTTTTTCTTTTCTTTCCTTTAAATGTGTAGTTTCACAAATTACTTTTTGTGGGAGTATATCCACTTCCGTGAGAAGAAAAAAAGTGAAGAAATAATGTCAATAAATCTCATCTATCCATTTATTTTAAAAGCAAACCAATGCCTAAAACTAAAAACACATAAAATTAATGTCGTTTTATGCTTTTAGCGTTATTAAAATTCCTTCTTTTTCATACTTTCCATTTCTTTAACAATCACTATTTCATAGAGTCATTGACAAGATCTCGGGTGAAGGTCATGTGAAGACACCATTGTTTGGTAGTGGTGTAACACCCCGTGTGCATCCGATGTATTATCATTACGATTATATCAGAATTAGCGCTTAATCACGATTATTAAAAACCTTTTTCGGAAGCGTAAATCAAAACTATATTTCTTGATTACATTATGTATGGAATAAAACATCTCAGCATAAACAAACCACTCAAGCCCCTGCTGATCCAGACCAAAACATAACCATAGACAGATAAACATCAATATCTCAAAGATATAAACAGGAGGAAACATCCAATACATAACATAAGCGATTTATGTACATATACATCATCTGACACTCGAAATGTCTACACAAAAGAATAAGCATCCGAGTGCTTTCTGATCACAGAGATCCTTCCTCACACGAGGGCATATACACATCTATATATACATATCCCAAAGAAAAATCACATGTACACACACATGTCTTCCCTCTACAGGGGTACTAAACAATCAAAAAGCTGAGCCGAGCTCCAAGCTTCCACTGCTGCCTCACAGCCAAGCAACACTGTCTTTACTGGGGCCTCCCGCCCTGAGACTGCACCTCTCTGCCAGAAGAGTCACCTGAAATAACATAAGCCCCACACGGGGTGAGATATACATCTCAGTAAGCTCAGGGTTCTTGGAGGCATCTCCTCACCCTGGCTCACTCATCATGACACATGTCATCAAGGTTTCACAACACACTGGCCTCTCGGCCCGGCCTCCCGACCCTCATAGTAATACAAGCAAGTCATCTAGCTCTAATGTAAGGTGGATCCAATCAACACCAAACCTCAGTGTGAAACCGGAATTCACACCCGTGCCATCCCATCAGGAGCTACCCCTTACGCATGGACGCACGTATGTGGTACCTCCGAGAATAGGCAATCAACCGCAACGGGACACACCTATCTCTTGGTCTTAGGGGATCATCATCACCCCGGGATCCAATCAACCATGAGCAAACCAAACTAGGAGGAAACCATCTCCTAGGGAGGTCCATATCTATCTAACTGGCCAGAAGATCTAACAACAGGTATCATACATATCTCAAGCACAGATACA
>PYAF01006022.1:155507-201703 GCA_007407185.1 Glycine tomentella | reverse complement strand
TAACTGGCCAGAAGATCTAACAACAGGTATCATACATATCTCAAGCACAGATACAAGCATATATCATCATGAGTATGCAACAACCAATAATGCATGCATCATGAATGTAACCACTACTCCCTCGGAGTATGGTGGAGCACAAACAAGTGGGAAACATCCCCAAGGGACCAAGAACTTACCTGGCAAAGCCGAGCTCTGCAGTTCTTTCCCTGCTCGGCTTTCTGACTCGGCCTGGCCCGGTCGCCCTACACGACTGGCGCTTCAAAAGGTAGTTGACTTGGCCTACGCCACTGACACCCGCGGTGTCATGCCCTATACAAGGCACACAATCACATATCAAACATTCATACAGTCACACAAGGCATAAAGTATAACACGGTTCTCAACCGTTTCAACGAAAGGACTCACAATCCTTTCCAAAACCACAAGGTCGTCTAACCTAAGGTTTATCAAAGTTCAACCAATTATACCACTCAGAGACCCTCAATGGTCTAGCTTGGCCTAGCCAAAGCACTAGTGTCATCGCAAGACACCGATACAAGCCAACGTCGGGAGCTCGAAGCTCTAAACCGACCAAAGGCTCACACATGGCTTAAACGGTTCTTCCACACACAAAGGACCGTTCTAATAGCCTTCTAAGGCCATCAAAGCCACCAACTAAGGCTCTTGCATGCTAAAACAAGGCTAAGCAACTCAGCACACCACAAAACATGCATCATATAGAGCCAAC
This sequence comes from Glycine tomentella, assembly GCA_007407185.1. Classification (NCBI taxonomy): domain Eukaryota; kingdom Viridiplantae; phylum Streptophyta; class Magnoliopsida; order Fabales; family Fabaceae; genus Glycine; species Glycine tomentella. The sequence goes on along the minus strand of PYAF01006022.1, from coordinate 200,973 downwards.
AAACCAAAGTTCACCAAATTAACAATTGAGAGCTAATTCTTCATCTACATCACATTCTAAGCACATATTTCTAAAGGACCCAAGACTAATTTTAGCTCTATCACAAATGGGTCACTATTCACCCAAAATCCCAACTCACAAATTAATTGGTGAAACTTGAGTTTCTTACCTCAAAGATGACAAGGAAGGCCCAAGGATGACTCCCCCTAGCTTGGGTGCCCACGAATCGCCGCCGTTCCTCGCCGAACTCAAGTTTTAGGAACTTCCTTTGAGAAAGGAATCCTCTAATTTGGGGGTTTTTTAAGGAGAATGGATGAAGGATTTAGGCTCACTAAGTGTTTTCCACAAGATTGGTGTTTAAAGGGACTTATTTTGGTGAACTATGGTGAAGGAATGAAGCTTGGAGCTTCAACAATGGCTGTTGGGCATTCCAGGGAAGAAGAAGAGGCTTTTCTCCCCCAAAATCGCGACTTGGCCTTTTATACCAACTCTGTCAGAGGTCCCGCGCGGATCGCGCCACAACCCGCGCTAACCGCGCCACACTTTCCAGAACCTGTGGCGCCAACCGCGCCACACATGGCGCTGACGGCGCTGGATTCCAGAGGAAAATGGTTTTCCAGGGCACTTCCGGCGTGACTTGCGCCACCAATGGAGCTGCCCGCGCTGTCTTAAAACCAATGGCGCCACCCGCGCCACATACGACGCTGACCGCGTGAACTTCCAGAGAAAACTGATTTTCTGGAGGACTTGTGGCGCTGCCCGCGTCACCTTGGCGCCACCGGCGCCGCACTCCAGAACTGTGGCGCTGACCGCGCCAAATCCGGCGCTACCCACGCCACACCACAGACGTGGTTTTCTACTTAGAAACCCTGGCGCTGACCGCGCTAAACCCCGCGCCAGGCCTCAGAGTCATTACAAGTGGTATATTATGAACTCTATTGTCCTCCATTGTGTGTTTTCAACATCAATGGTGAAACACTTTTATTTTTTATAAAATCACTCTTATCGAAAAATCACTCTTATTGTTTAATCACTACTCATCTAGGTACACATAAAAAATTGACTGACACTGACAAATCATCTAACCATTGACGACTACCATGCATATGATCATTGTGCACTATTGAGACACTATCAACCACCACACACCATATCAATTTTAGATTGGTTGTGGAGTGCATCTTACCTCTCAATTCTATACTGTGATACCTTTGGTTGAAGTTCCACATCACACTTCTAGGAAACATATTTTTATTATGTTTTTAATATTAACATACTACAAATGTAAATGTGTTTTTCAACACACATATTACACATTGCACATTATATATATATATATATATATATATATATATATATATATATATATATTGTACATTGTCACGTATATTTTACATTATCAGGATCAATAGCATGGTTGAGTTTATCTATTGTCCATGGTCAAAAGAATATTCTTGTGCAAATAGTAGGCAAGTATTTGTTGCTAAGAAGTCTTGCGTTATATGTTTAGTGACTTATATCTTTTAATTATAATTTATTTTATGAATTGTCCTATTTTTAAGTTTTTTTTTCATTAGAGTGTTTGTTTTAATTTATTTTTTAATTTTATTTTATTAGGATGTTACTATTGATTGTACAAGAAGCCTCGGCCATGGAGGTTTGATCACTTAGGACTCTTCATATTGGAAAAACTTATAGGTGACCTAGACAACTAAGAAAAAAATGGAAACACAAAGCTTTTGAAGATCATAAACATCATACATGCTGAATGCTGAATGTAACATCCTAAATATTCTTATTTAATTAATTAATTAATTAATTAATTAAGTGATTATTTATTTTATGTTGTTTTTATTTTATTCCTTTGCCTTTCTACTAAGAATGGAAATTGAGGTAGAAACAAAAGAAATTAAAATTTCCAAAAGGATCTAGAGATATATATACTTTAGATTACAAATCACTTCTATTTTACAATACCATATCTATACTAACTCTATTTTACATTTCCAGCTTCAAACATGTTTATTTATTTACAAAGTGCACAACTTTTTAAGCATAGTCTCCGGTACTATCCTCTTCACTGAGTACGATTATAGGTGATCGGATTCGGATACATAGGAGTAAATTGAAGAAACGGATCGGTTGGATTAAAATCTTCGCTAAAAATAGAGATTGGAAAATGGGCGCCGAAGTAAATATGAGCACGCAGAACAGGCTGCATAGTAACTACATAACAATTTCTGACTTCATCCACATACCATGCAATATCCAGTGCGTCAAGAAATAGTATGATTGAAGCCATCTAAAATAAAACATTAAATAAATCTAGTGAGAAATAAATTCCTCAGTAGGCAAATCTAAACCACCAAACACGTATCAGGTTAGTAAATAAAACAAATTTAATTCATCAAACATGTTAGCAAAATACATCAATATATATCTGAACGAATGCATGAAATGCTTCAATGAATGCATGAATGTATGAAATGAAATGGTCATAGGTGCACATGGCCTCTACATATGTACATTATGTAGGAATGTTGCGATCATCTTACGCTAATCATGCATGAATTTCCATGTATTAGTACCTGATCTCTTGTAATATCATAGGTCCGGTCTCCAATATTTGAAACTCGGGTCATTCATAAAATCATAGGTCCGATCTTGAAACTCGGATCAATCTCATTCATGTCACAAAATTTTCATAATACAAGAATGGTATTATTCTTCTTCCACAACGCAAGGTAGATAACATTTCATGTCTTACCATGTCCACCAACCAAATAAACCTCATTTATTATCATAACCGGGTTGGTGATATTAAAATGGTAATAATTATAGCCTGGATAATCAGTATGGTAAATTAAAATGCAATTCATTAGGATTTTTGTATATTTATATATATATATATATATATATATTTATATTTCTATAGGTATATATGTATATATGTGTGTATATATATATATATATATGTCCATGTATATACCTATGTTTCTCTAAGTATATATTCGTGAAGGAAACCGGGATAATTTATCTCATACTAAGCTTGATAAGCCAAGTGGCTTCTGGATAACATCACGGGGATGCATAAGTTTACCGAGCTTGTCATGGTATGTGCAAATGTGCTGATATAGATGGATAAAGCCGGCAGTAAAGGGCCGAGGTGGTAGCTGTCATCCGACGGTGCAAAGAAGTTGGGGTATAGTCGGGTTCACACGAGGGCTGGGGTATTTTCAGGATAGATGGTATAGCCGAAACTGTAGAAAACTAGGGTATCCAAACTTGAGGAAGAGTTTGCATGGGGTTGGTGTGTGTGCATGGTACGTGAGTGTGAGTGCCGAGATAAATGAGGAACCATAAGTGAGAAAGTGCCGAGACAAGTACAAGATGATTTATCACGAGCCGGCATGGTAAAGGTTCCGAGGTGGTGGTGCTCCAGTAGTGTAAGGCTCGTGAAGTTATGGTAAGAGCTGAGGTAGTTAGGGTCGATTTTGCCGAGGTATTGTGTGATGTCGGAATGGTGGTGCGGTATGGCCAGTTGTGCCCGATTTCTGAGATGTTTGGGAGACTGTGGTATGGACTCGGAAATGTCCGAGGTGATCACGGGTGCTGGGTATAGCATATGGTATGACCGGACATGCATACTTGGTTGCCGAGATCGTGTAGCGAGCTGGTTTCGTATGACAGTAACTGCATGGCTTATGATTATGGCCGATTTTGGTACTGCAGCTACACGGGTATGGCCGATTTCATGGTGTGTAACAAAGTGGTCGAGATATGATTACGTAAGGAATTATATATAGCTATTGGGTTATATTGCCGGAAATGAAACATGTTGGGTTAATCTTAGCTGGTGAGGTAGTTGAGTGGGTAGAAGATAAGTGCTGAGTGAACTAATAAACAAGTTGTGGAGCTGCAAGCCGAGGATCCCAAAGCTGGTATAGTTTTATCTTAGGTATTATTATTTATATATATATGTTTATAGTTTTATATATATATATATATATATATATATATATATATCTTAATAGATAGGCCATTAACTATTAGCTTAATATTTCTAACGTGTTTAAAATGATTACCTGCACCATTATTCATCCCTAAAAACCCATTAAGTTATTTAAATTATTTCATAAGAATTTCCAATATATTAAGAAGTTTAGATCCCAAACTATTACCGTGTAATACCTAGGCATGTTAAAGTGTAAATTCCTATTTTAAATAAAATCTAAATCTATCCAGTTAAGCATCTGAAAACAATTTCTATGCTAAGATTAAAACCTATACCTACCTCAATTTGAGTTTGAACTGGGTTAAGGGCTATCTCCCTTGGCTGTCTTGAAAAATAAAATGGTTGAGTGATAAAAGATGTCACATCAGAAGCAAGTAAAAGAGGTAAAAAGGATAAGCTTTTCAAGAAAATAAGTGACTATAGGGTGTTTGCTCTAGTGCCATGTTTTCAACTCCTTAACTATTTATACTTATTTAATTAGTTGGGTTTTAATTGATTTAGTTGAGTTACTACCGAAGTAGGATTTAGTTTTGTTAGAAGTTAACTAAGTAATCATTACTTTAGAAGATATTTATGCATAATTCTTATCTTGACTTTGATTTTTCTTGGTCAATATTTCTTTAATCCATTGTTTGGGACAGCGGCTTCTCATACGTGGGATATGGCTGGGCTGCTTGGCTCTTGGAAAACTTGATCTAAGCTTGATTTTATATTCTGTTTTTATTATTTATAGAAATAACAAATTAAATAAATTTTAATAGGCTAAATATTTTTAAGATAATATTTCTTTACTTAAAAATATAACTAATTATTTTTCTTAATTTTAATATATATATATATTTAATATTAGATATTTTTAAATTTATATTGATAGCATATTATTTTATATAAATAATAAATGTTACACTGAAGAGTGGTTACTAAAGAGTATAATCAGTCTAACATTGAGTGAGACCTAACTTAAATTTAAGAGAAATATTTTATTTTAAATGTCATAACTAGACATTTATTATCTACACTCCTACTATTGCATTAAACATTTCCCATTACATTTTGGAAAGTCCATTTCAAAATGCAAAGTTACATTCTATAGGACTTTCCGAAATACAATAAAATTGCATGATATAATAGTGGGAGTGCAAGATAATAATCTGATAACTATAATAAGCTTTTTTGTCAACATAAATATTTTTTTGCAAAAATATGAGGCCTCTTTACTTTATAAAACTAATAGATTTTTTATAGGGTTAATAATAAAAAAACATGATTCTTCAGGTTTTTTTACACTAGAGATGTAATATTTTTATAAAAAATTAAAAAAATAGATAATTTTTTTTATAAAAAATATGAAAATGAACAAATCATACTTTGAAACACAATTTTATATTGAGAAATTGTATTTTAAAACATGACTTGTGATATATTTATTTATTTTTAATTTCAGTTATAATAAAAGTCATATTAAAAAAACAAAATCACAAAAAAGTCCAAAATCAGGACTTTAGAAGAAAATAAAGGCTACTGCCAATATAATATAAAGTAGTGAATTAAATCACGACTTTATTAAAGAAGTAGTCGCATTTTAAATTTACGACTTCAATAATTCAAATTAAAAAATTTACTATATATTTTTCGTCCTTTTAAAATTAACAAAGTTTGATTTCTTTTTTTTTTCTTACAAATTTTTCATTCTCATAAAATTATAATACTTTTTTTTGTCCGAAGCAAAAATCAATTATATCTTAACTTATATTTATGATATTTTACATGAATTATATATATAATTAATATAAATGTGATGTTTTTATATCTGTTATACATATAATTGATATAAAAAATTATATACATAAATTTAGATATCCTTATTAATTTTACAAAATAGGAAACATATTTCAAACGTAAAAATATATACATATATTACAAATTATATTCTAAAACATCACTTATTCATTTTGGTAATTTTTTAAAATTTACTCATTTTTTTAAAAAACATTTCTCTAGTATTAAAAAGCCTACTATTCATCAATAAATATAAGATGTGTCTGTGTGAAGGATTGTATATTTTCACCGAAAGGCATGGACTATTTGCAGTTAAATAAACTTGTTTGTTTTCTTATGATCTATAACAGGATTAGCATGTGTTTGGAAGAGAAGTGAAATTGTCTGCAACGAATTTCAGTAAAACAGTTTGGAACATATGACAATTTTTTTTTTTTTAAATAAAGTGGACCCCACGACTAAAAACTTCCACACAAAACTGAGCAAATGCCGCGTTGTAAATTTATTAATTTGATTGTCCAGACCAATACTGGGCTGCCCAAACTGTTGTTTCTTATTATAATAATAATAATAATTCTTTTATTTTCTTATTTATTAAACAACTTGAATTCAAATTTTATTTTTCTTCCATCAAACAACAATTACTCTCTCACTTTACTTTTCACCTATCCACTTTCCCCTCTTTATTTCTATTTTTTCTACCAAAAAACGCAGCATTTTAAGGATACTGATTTTTGTTTTCCTTTATGGCTTATTATTTTTAATATCATTAATTAATTTATTAATTTTTTCACTTTAAGTTAACTTTGATTATCTGTAAATTTTCAATAACTTGTCCGCGAAGTTGCAGCACGGCACAGTGGTGGAAGGGTGCATAAAAGCACAAGTGGTTTCGCAGTTACTCTCGTATTCACTGGTTAGATAAAAACAAAAACAAAAATAAGGAGCGTGTTTGCGTCTTAATGGAGGAGAGAAAGAATCACCCTTCTTTTCCCTCCAACTATCTCACTCTCGCTCAACTCCAAGAACGATGGCTCAAGCACCAAAACCAAATCAACCAACCCCAACCACAAGAACAACAAAATCAACAACCTCCAAACCAGAACCACCACCACCGCCAACAACCACACCAGGAGCTGCTACTCGCTCCGACAAACGGAAACGGAAACGCTTCTAGGTCTCGTCCTCAACTTAAGTATGTTGCCAAGAATCGGAACGATTCCGAAATTCTCCGCCGCGCAACCGATGTTGCGGTGGCCTCCGATCACAACTGCAAATCGGAGGCCGTCACCGGAATCGGTGGCGAAACGCCCGATCTGAACGGAAAATCCAGCGAATCGAAGAAGAACAATAGTAATGGGAAGAATGGGAAAGGAAAATGGAAAACTACGACGGAGAAGAGAGGAGCGCGTGGAGAAGGCTCTGGAACAGGAGCACAGGGGAAAGAAGAGGCAGAGAAGAAAGCCACCATCGAGAAGAAGAATGAGTTGGAGAAAAACGGTGGTTCGGCAACGGTGGATGAGGTCGGACGGCGAGTTAGGGTTTTATCGATTAACTCAGGGAATGAGAAGAAGAAGAAGAAGAAGAAGAAGAAGAAGAAGAAGAAGAAGAAGAAGAAGAAGAACGGTGGTTCGTTAACGGCGGAGGAGGGTGTTGAACAGAGCGTGAGGGTTTTATCGATTAACTCGGGGAACGGTAAACAGAACAACGGGAGATTAGGAAAAATGAACAACGTTTCTGTTACGGCGGCGCAGGGGGAAAAAGAGGCTGAGAAAACCACAATCGAAAACGAGTTGAAGGAGAAGAAGAACGGTGGTTCCGTAACGGTGGAGGAACAGAGAGTTAGGGTTTCTTCATCGAATAACTCAGGGAATGGTAAACAGAACGGAAGATTAGGGAAAATGAACAACAGTTTTCGTCACTCTGAATCTCAGTGGAAGTATTACGGTGGTGAAGCAAGTTATGGCTATGGCTATGATAATCGTGGTAACAGTCACTACTCGAAGGTTGGGGTGCAGAAAACAACAGAGAAGAAAATGGTTTGGCTCAAGAAGGATGAGATTGTTGGAGGAAATTGAGACCTAGCTAGATTTGTGCTCTTGTCGATAATTGAAGTCCGTGTCGTGTCATTTCTCAAATTTAATAGAAATAGAATCAATCATAGGGTAGTACTATCATCAATGCTCACTCTAATGATCCATTACTAAGTGTATATTTCGTATATAGGCACTGTTTGTTTGCCTCACCCATACACTCATTGATGGAGATTGCAATTTGTGGTTATCAAATATCATCATGATTTTAATTTTGAAGGTGCTTACAACGTTTTTCTTTATTCTTTTCCAATGCTTTTTTATTTTGAGAGTATCATAGTTGCATCATTTGTGAAGAAACATGGGGCTTTTTGATTTGGTGACATGGATGGTGCTTTGTGTCTTGAAAATGGGTCCCCCTTGAGTTCCTTGATATCTCCTCTGTCAACTGAATAATCTAATATTAATAATCTCATCAATGAAGCAAAATTATCTCCTCACGTTTATATCGAATATTAAATTAGATCTCCTTATGTAGGGATGCTTAATCACCTAATTGCTAATTAGCAATGCGCAAACAGATCGTGTAAATCTACATTCTAAGATGATATCAAAGTCTATCTTAATTTCATTATTAAACTTTTTATAACGTTGTAAATTTTTAGCCATTGCAATGTTAATTTTTTTAATGAAATTTTGTATACCTATATAAATATGATCCGCTTCAAAAAAAAATTGTACGACATCTCTTAAATTTCTCTTATTTTTTTACGGCAATTTCTCTCATTTTTCATCATATAATCTTACAAATTTTCATTTTTTTCCCACTCATATAGTCTTTTAAAGTTCTCTCTTAACATTAAAAAAAAGATCTCTCTTAAGTCAATTTTGTGTACTCACGTTGTCTAAAATTTTACCGCAAAACGTATTGATCGCTTTTGCAAATATTTGATTTATATTGTAATTATTTTAAACATTGATAGTGTTGTAGGAGTATTAATCTTCTTTAATTGGTGCTTGATTTCCAAATCAAGGTAACGTCATCCCGTTTGTTTATTAATAAGTTTTGTGGGCTTCTTGTAGTTCTCTGAAAAATTAAATGCAATACATCATCTTTCTCAAATTCTAATGATAGGACAAAATGATAGCAGATGCAATAGACATTTCAATTGCTATTTGCTAGAATTGCTAGTTGTTTTTGTTTACTTTTCTGAAGCATAAAACAAAAACTCTTAATAATAGTTTCAGTGTTTACGTGGGTTAGAAGCTACCCTTGAACTGGCTTATCCAACAAGACTGCACATGTTGCGGGTAGAATGTGTTGGAAAGTTAATACCTCTTGCATCAACATTTTATAAAATTGGAGTTTTTGCATTGCTTGCAATCGTAGACAGTGCAGCACACATTTTATGTTGCAGAAATAAATAATTGGAATATTGTCTCATTAACAGCTTCAATAGTAGATGGATGGAAGGACCATCCTAAAAAAATTTTGATAATATAAAGAAGTAAAATAATTTTTTTAAAAGATGAAGGATCAATTCAAACAAAAAATAAAATAAAGGACTAAAATGATCATTTAGTGGATTTAATTTAGAGACTTTAAGTAGATTTCACAATCCTAACCCATAGTATAAAAAAGTGATAATTACTATTTAATAACTTTTTTAAATAATGTAATTTATTGATGATTACTGTATATTTGAATGACAGGTTTTCAAAGAAACCTTACCTTGGCTTTTTACTAGTATTCTAATGTCAAAAGTGTGAGGATTTTTTTTTTTTTTTTTGTTTAAATTACAAATATTTTTTAGGGGAGACAATTTTATTCAAGTATCGATGCAGTTTTATATCCAAAACTCAAATTTGAGACTTTTAGTTAAGTTGGAATAACTCTAAGCCAGTTGATCAATGTGCTTGGCAGTAGTTGAGGAATTTTAACTGACTTGGAAATTGCTTGGTCCTTGGGGTTAGAAATCTTTTTCATTGATTTGAGTGTGATTAAACAACATCCTTACTATCTGATGCTGGAGAACATTCAAAGCTTTAAAAAGATAGGCCTTGGTATCATATTCTTGACACTTTCAGAGAGACAAATACTGTGTGTTTTTTTTTTTTTTTAATATGTAAACAAGGCTTATGGCCCAAAACAAACAAAACTAAGAGGGAGGGTTAACACTTACGAGGGATACAAAGCCCCATAAAAAACAAATTTATGTAATCCAATATTATATTTACGAAAATATTGTAACAAAAAATATTTATTGCTTCAAAATAAGGCTACAAGTAATTATAAGATAGAGTTGTGGTTCATTCTTTATTTATTTTTGTTTTTGTTTATTACTTGAAGTAGTAACTAAATTTAATTAATTTCCTTTCACACACACTCTATCTTATAATTTACTCTCTAATTACAGTGGTTTCAAAAACGACATAAGAATTTTTCACCAAAAAGAATAATCTTATTAACCGGAATCAATGATTAAATACTTACAAAACACTTTCGAAAACTTCCATTTATTTAGTGTAGAGGCCCTTGGGCGTGGTAGTCCTGGAATGATTCTGCATTGGCATCTTAGTGATTGTTTTATTTTATTTTCTCGTTGAGTAATGGTTATGGTAGTCCTGGCTAAATCAATTCGTATGTGCCCGTAAAAATTATCCGTTATTTTCCCTCTTTTTTTTTTTTTCCAATGATTCTGGCCTACGCTGAAAGTATAATTTTGTTTGAGGAACGATGGCTAAGCAACTTTTGAGTAATGCTGCTTGTAAGCAATGCCACGTAACTTACTCCAATGTCCAATGGTAACTTTACTTAAGCACAGATTCTTAATTTTAAGCAACTTAAGGTTAGCAACGTGTTCTAAGAGCAACTCTAATGTCTAGTTGCTTATCTTAATTTTGTGAGACTTATAATGTAACAAAAATTTAAACTCTTGCTCATTTTGCTAACAGGTTCTGTTAATTGATGGTGAGGAAAAATTTCAATGCAGGCAGTTATTATCTTTCCAAAGCCATCTTTGGACATTCATCAAATTTCATGTTTTTATGCCTTAGATATATATCATCAAAATTGACTTACAATATTTCTATCTTTTTTGCATTGAAATTAATCCTGATAACATCAAGCAAATACATTCTAACAAGACAACCACAAGAATATGAAAAGTTCTAGATACTCTCTTCATGTCAACCGTAATAATGAGATTTAAATCTATTTTTGAATCCACCATTTCCCGTTAAACTTTTTGGAAGTGAGTTTTTGACATCAGATAAAAACGTTGTACAACTTTCTTCCATGGTTCTGCAATATCTTAATGGTCGTTTAAAATAAATTCAGAGGTGAATAGCATGGTAATTAATTAACGTACTAATGTACTAGACCGTTTTATGTGATCAGTTAATAGAAATAGTGGTGTATAATTCAAATTCCTGCAACTGATAAAACCAAATCTTCAATTATTTGGTCATTCAATTGAAGTTAATACAATTCTCTTTAAATTTAGAAAATTGACTAGTCATTTTCAACGTTTCTTCAAATTGATGCCTGCAAAAGATGCCTCAAGACAATGCTGCATGCAACAATGAAAGCCGTGCCCCTGACAGAAATTCAGGTGGTGCTAGCAAAAAAGAAAGTGGCTTAAAAAAAGTGGAGGAGGTGAAGCCACATGCTGTGAAAGAGCAATTACCTGGAGTTCAATATTGCATCAAGAGTCCTCCTCCGTGGCGTTCGTACACCGCTCTTTACTTATAATAATAATGATGATGATAATGACAATTATTATTGATTCTAAATTTAAATGCTAACATTTCATTACAATGATAATGCGGTTATGTGTCATTACTAGTCAATTACATGGTGTAGCTTGTGTGACAAAGATTCCAAGGTTGTTGCTTACTGCACTCTCACTATTGTTTCCTACACTTCTCATTGCATTATGGAAGTGCAAAAAAGTTTTACTCTGATTCCAAGCTTGTTCAGGAAATTTAGATATGTTACATATTGCTTTTGAAAGATTTGTGGCATGTCTATCCAAAAAAAAAAAAAAATGAGACTACCAAATTTTTTATTAAAATATTAGTGATAGAAACTAGAGACTGTATGATTAATTGAATGTTTCATCATGATGCAGGTGAAGCACTGCTACTGGGGTTTCAGCATTACCTTCTGACTCTTGGCATTACCGTTCTGGTTCCAACTATACTTGTTCCTCAAATGGGTGGAGGAGATGTAAGCACTTTTTTTCCTCCATTTTTTGTTTGCTTTTGAGGTTTTAAATATAACAAAATAGAAACTAAATGGTTAGATTCAATGTAGGCTGAGAAGGCTAGGGTGATTCAGACACTAGTGCTTGTTTCTGAAATAAACACATTTCTAAAATCGTTATTCGGAACTCGACTTCCAATTGTAGTTGTTGGTTCATACACTTACATAATACCATAATTTCTATTATTCAAGCCAGCAGATAAAAATCATACACAGATCCTTATGAAGTCAATATAACTATTTATTTTTTTTTTTGTATCTTTTTCTCTACATGTTAGAGAACATTTCATTTTCTGTTTGTGATATTTGCTGTTAGGTTAGTGACTGATTTTCTTGGCTTGTTTCATCAGCTGATAAACTTCTTCAATAATCATTTTATCGTGTTAACTACTTCAATTATCTCAGGTTCCTTAGTCCACTCTGTGTAGTCCCTTATGTAACTTTCACTGGACTCGGTCTCTATCGTCTTGGTTTCCCAATGGTATTTGTGATCTCTTGCTTCTTATGTTCCATTCAATTAGCTTTCTTATAAGTTTGAATTGGCAACGGCTTTATATCCCCCCTTCTTGATCAATGTTGCAGCTGGCAAAATGTGTTGAAGTTGTGCTAACCACTCAAAGATTTACAAATTTACCAACAGGAACAATTTGGTGCGAGTGCTAGGCAATTAGGCCTATTTTTTGGTATAAGTTGCTAAGGCCCCGTTTGGATATATAAGCTTTTCCATGAGAAAGAAAAATGAAATAAGCCGATTTTAACTCAGGTATAAACTAATTTTAACATATGGGAGAAACTTATTTCGTTTTTAATTCCATGGTTTTTTGTCTAGTATAAGTGTTTACGGAAAAGTTCATCTGAACAATTCTAATACATCTATCAAATGAAGTAGATAGCAGAATTGTTGTGAGATGATATATGTAACTTATAAAAAAGAATTTAAAAAATGTGAAATAGGACAGTAAGAAATTTAAGCCCATTTAATTTTTCTTCTTTAACTTTGGTCCAAGTGTTTGATGGTGTTCTATGCTTCTGCAGTATCTTAATCGTTATATGAGCACCAAGAAGCCTATATATGACCGGTATTCAGTGCTATTCACTATTTCAAGTGCATGGTTATTTGCACTAGTTCTAACTTCATGCACTGCGTATAACCACAAGCCAGAAAGTACACAGAATAGTTGCCACACTGATCGTGCTGGACTAATTAGTGCGCTCCATGGTAAGATTGACTTAACACGTTTTTTTCTCAATTAATGATATATCATTTTAATGCTTTTAAGAAATACTTAGCTCCATTCTTTGAAGGTTAACATGATTTTCTGTGTAAAAATTGAGATTAAAAAATGTGAAGATAGTGCTACAAGAGCAACAATTCAGGAGATAGGAGAAAAAAAAGTGTTGTATTTATGAAAATTTAGTTGTGCAAAAAATGCTTAATGATTTTGCATATAGCAAGAATTTCCAAGAACATTTGGACTATTTCATTTCTAAGCAGGATAACCGTTTTCAAGTAGTGTTCGATTCAATTACATTTTAATCAATATTTGGTTGATTGGCTGAGGTTATGAAGTGTTCATATAACATAACCTTATGAGTCCTACTACCACTTTTGGTCGTTTTTGTTAGTTCGACTTCTACATGTATATAAAGTTCACCATTTACGCAGGGTGTATTTTCCTCGCTTCTTCCAATGGGGGTCTCCTACTTTCAATGCTGGGGAGGCTTTTGCTATGATAGCTGCTTCTTTTATTTCTCTTTTTGAGGTAGGCATTACACTATACCCCTTAATAGAAACCAATGTCAATAGTTTTTCTCAATGAAAACCATGTAAAACTGAAAAATCAGTTAGATATTCATCTTGTCTTTCTTCACTATTTGTTTGCCTTGAAACATAACATTTTCTTACATTCATTTATATGAAGTATACTGGTACATGTTATGCTGCGGTGAGATATGGAAGTGCCACACCAGTGCCACCGTCTGTTATCAGCCGTGGAGCTGGATGGATGGTAGGATTCACTAAACTTTGCAATTCTCCCTTGACTCTTGTGCACATAAAACTGTAACACCATTTTTACTTGTTTCATTGTTGTTGTGATTTTTTAGGGAGTAAGTACTTTGCTCAGTGGCATGAAGTAAAGCATAACCAGAAAAGTACAGGGGAAAGAGACCTCTAGCAAAAGATTGGCTGAACTTACATTGATGCCGTACATTCAGTTATAGAACCAAATATCATCTGGTTTTATGATTTTCTTCTCTATGTTTGGTTTTATAATTGGCATAGGTACTTTGCTTCAGTACCTATGCCAATTATGGCAGCATTATATTATGTTATTCGGCTGTGTGCAAGTTCTCTTTAATTAATAGTCTTTGTGGTTGTGTTTGCATATAGATAGAACTTAACAGTGTTCGTTACTATTTTGGGATGTGTAGCTTCTGCGGGTCTTGGTTTTCTTCAGTTCTGTAACCTCAACAATATCAGAACCAAATCTGTGTTGGGCATCTCATTCTTCCTAGGCCTCTCCATACCACAATATTTCACAGAATATTATCATGTGAAGCAACATCATGAAGTTCCTAGATGGGTGAGATATCTTTAACTAAAACTCATCATTGAAATTTCATGGTTATTCATTTTGATCCTTATACTATGGCACAATCTTCTTTGTAGCAGTCCCTACAGATATACTTTTTAGTCTAATTTAGTCTCTACAATTTTGGATGGTAGGAACTAGAACGAACAAAAATGTATATGTATAAAGACCAAAATGGATTAAAAAGTGTTTAAGCAATGACAGATGCACATACAATGTTGTGGGGACAGTCATAGTGTAATTTTTCTAGCAAATTTTGTTTTCAATATCTCATATGTTCATATTAGTTGATGAATATGTTTCATATGTTCATATTAGTTGATGAATATGTCAAACAAGTTTATGAGAGATCAAAAACATAATTTACTAAAAAAATTATACGTGATTGCTTGTCAAACTCCTTAATGATGTCATTTGACTGCTGATATAAATATTACACAATTAATTAATGTGGTTATTCGATAGCAAGAACGACTAAAACTGTTGAGAGAAGAAAAATATAGGAATAAAAATATTAAAAAAATTGTTTAAGAGTTAAAACTGAAATTTGCAAAAAGTTTAAGAACAAAAACATAATTAACTCTAAACTATCTCTTGTTCTCACTAAGAAAAATTCTGGATCCACCAATGTCTATGAGAAATAAAACTTAAAAGATTTTACAGGTATAAGAATGAAATGAATAATTAAACCAAATTTCATTTATGCCATGTGATATATATACTTCCCATTTCCTTAGTGAGTGACTAGCATTGATTTCATTTGAATGAATTGTGCAGTTCGATGATGTTGTGACTGTGGTATTCATGTCCCACACAACAGTTGCTGCCTTGATTGCTTTCATTTTGGATGTAACACTGTCTCGTGAAGATGATGCGGCACGTAAAGCCATGGGTTTGGAGTGGTGGGAGAGGTTCAGCTTGTACAGCTCATATGTTAAGAATGATGAATTCTATTCTTTACCATGCAAACTTGATAAGCTTTTTCCACCCGTTTAATTAAGACAGATACCACCTTATGTATGTTTTACTATTGGCCATTCTATTTCCGTCATTGATGCAATTGTGGTTCGTCACTTTTTTTATATTCAATTTTATTGTCAAAAGTTTCTTTGTGGATTCTTATAATGTGGTTTCACTGTGACAATTAATATGTTTGGAGCTAATGTAATCAAAGAAGTAAAATCCAATTAATATTTTTTAATTTGCTAGTATAGCCATTGAAGGCTATATATCAGGCAATTGCTATTAAGAAATCATCTGATTTCTGATTATTTGCTTCATGCTCCAATATTTGGTAGTTTGTACGTTTTATTTTTAGTTTCGTTGGAGACATTCTATTTTAGTGAGTTGTATTCCAAAATGTTTTTTAGTAGTAGTATTCTGCATCTGTTTGTCATCTTAACAGAAACAAAATTCGTTCCTGGAAAATGAATTAAAAGTTTTCCAAGATACTGGCCCAAAGTTGCATACAAGGTACAATAGACCTTTAGTACGTGTGATATAAAACTATCCATTTCCTTTGAACTGTCAAGACAATGGTAATTACAATGATTCGCAATAATAATAGTAATAATGATATATGTCAATAGTATATGGTAGTAGTAACAACTACCGTAATGATAGAATGCGTTATTGAAAAGAAAATTGAGGTAAGAATGTTTGGAAATAGAATTGTAAATTCATTTAGTTCCATTTCAATAGAACATGCTCTATTTTAAAATTTGTTTTTAAAACTCAATCTGAAAATCCACAAACACCTTGAAAATAGAAATGTTGTAGATTTGTAGACACAACTTCCTTCTTATCCGAATACACATACAGGCTTACGGCTAAAATTTGAATGTTGACTTTTCAAAGACTAAAAGCTAACATATGTGACAAAATCTAAAGGATAAATGCTCCTCTCAAATCCCAGCTGCATGATTTATTATATATCTATATTTAAGATTAAAATTTAAACCTTGAATTATTTAATTAAAAAATATAAATTATTATTGCTTGTGTCAATCAATATTAATTATAGTTTTATTTTGTTGTTCTAATTAAAATTGACATTATTTGAACAATTCATGAAATAGAAATTCAAGTTAAATATTAGTATATCTTAATTAAAAAAAATATTAAAGTAAATTAGATTCAAGATATCACTAGGATAAAGATCAAAATAGACATTAAAACTTGAGTAATATTTACATAGATACTTATATAGATTATGTATAAATAAGGTATTTATATTAATAAGGAGATTTTAACTTAGGTCCTTGTAAGATATAAACTCAATCTTTAACATCTAGACCAATTATAATAATGAGTCAAGTGAAACTCTATAAGACTAAAAATTCTATAACAAAAATTGATATGCTGCTAGCACATCTTAGTTTTTAGGGTTAAATTAGATATAATTTAATTAATAATTAGCAATATAGGTTAGAATTAGGTAAGTTTATTTATTTATTTATTTTCATATCAATTTATTACTATTTTACTATTTCAGAGTCAAAAAGAAGGAAAGAAGCAAAACAAAGAAAAATTTGTCACAAAAATAAAATAGCAGAAAGGTTTAGTTACCCTAATTAACTATATGGACATGGAATTATAAATAGGGACTTAGGAGACCAAAAGAAAAACATACAGAAATATACTTTTACAGACAGAAACACAGTGGAGAGAAGATCAAGGCCAGAATTTGAAGATTAATGTTTCTGCTCTCTTTGTATTTCTTGAGGTTAGACATGAACATGTCTGGCTAACTTTCTTTTATTGTGGTTAGGGCCAAAACCCAATGTGAACTCCTCTGTAATTTGATTGGTATTAATATGAGATTATTATGATTGCTTTGTTTTACTCTGTTCTTCATTGTTATATTCTTTCTTAGAATTGGTCATTCTATTTAAGT
Organism: Glycine tomentella; assembly: GCA_007407185.1. Taxonomy (NCBI): domain Eukaryota; kingdom Viridiplantae; phylum Streptophyta; class Magnoliopsida; order Fabales; family Fabaceae; genus Glycine; species Glycine tomentella. The sequence goes on along the minus strand of PYAF01006022.1, from coordinate 183,389 downwards.
TCTTAAAATTAGAATTCGCAATAGGGATGTCGGGATTCTAATTTCTGATAGGAATAAAATAACAGTTTTTACATTGCCTAGGGATAGAGATGTATGATTGCAGAAACTTGATGATGTATTCTTTTAAATGCTTAGCTTGATAGGAATTGCTAAGGAATTAGGATTTCTAATTGGGTTAAAGGGTTAAATTGCTAAGGAATTAGGATTTAACTAAATTTGGAAAAATACATCCTCTGAGTAATCAGAAGTAATTGAAATTAATAACCAATTCAAGTGAAAGAGATAGGGATCAAAGGAGATTGTGTTCTAACCACAATTATTTCTCTTAACTGAATCACAATCAATTTTAATTTGCTTTTACATTCTTATTAATTCTGTCATTTAATTAATTTACTCAAATTCACAACACCACATTACTCTTCTTAAAACAATTTATTTCCTTCCAATCTCTTAGATCGTAAGTTACGATAAAATTAGACATTCAATCCCTGTGGATACGATACTCTACTTACTTACTCTATTACTTGAAACGAACGGTACACTTACCGTTTCGCAACAAATTTTTGGCGCCGTTGTCGGGGATTGAAATAACTAATTTTAGAATAAATTTAATCTCTGTGATTGGAATCTTTTTGTTACTAAATTGCTTCTCTGAGGTTTATGCGAGGTATAGTTAATCCTGATCATCTACAGTACGACCCTGAAATAGAGAAGGCTGCTAGAAGAAATAGGAAACTAGTCAGACAAAGGAGAAGAGAAGTAGAAAATTTTGATTTTGATTCAATTCCTGAATCTGAATTAGAATTAGAAATGACTGACCGAGGCAATAATCAGCCAAGACCAGAAGATGAACTAATGGAGGATATTCTGGCTCCAATGTTCACTAAACCAAACTCCAGTATTGTCAAACCACCAATCCAAGCAAACAACTTTGACATTCATCCGTCATTGATTACATTGGTGGAACGCCGTCAGTTTGGTGGGGAAGATGATGAGGACCCTCATGACTTCATTGACAGATTTCTGAGAATTTGTGATACCATTAGACATCAAGGGGTGTCAGATGATGCTATTAGATTACGATTATTCCCTTTTGCTGTTAAGGGAAAAGCACTCAGATGGTTAGACAGACAAACTTCTAATAGCATCACTAATTGGGAAGAACTGGTTACAAGATTTTTCTACTTTTCCATGGAAAAATATAACCGGTTGGTGAATGAAATCACCAATTTCACTCAGAATGAGAGAGAAACTCTATGTGCAGCCTGGAACAAATTTCAGGAGCTAATCAGGAGATGTCCACAATATGACATGCCTGTGGGTAAGCAGGTACGTATTTTCTTTAATGATATGCTTCCTGAATTAAGAATGATGGTTAATGTTACAGCTGGTGGCTCAATAAGATCTCAAACAGCAGCTTAAACTTATGAGCTAATTAACTCTTTAGCCCGTAATGAGAATGAAAGCATTACTGTCCAGCCTAAGAGAAAACCTATCTAGTTGAGGAGCAGTGATGCCATGTTAGCAGAGCAGAAAATATTGGCCCAGCAGTTGGCTAAATTAAATGAAAAGATTGATAGACTTCAAGTCTCTGCTGCTCAAGTCTCATCTAGCAGAATGCCATCTGTCAGCTGTGAATATTGTCAAGGTGAGCATGAATCTAATGAATGTCCTATACTTATAGGAGCTGACCCAGTGCAAGTGAATGGCATATGGAATGATCATAGACCCCAGCAGAATTTCCAGAAAAATCAGAACTTTGCTATGGGTAATAATTTTCAGAGCAGGATTCAGGGAGGAGGTTTAGATTACAAATCTAATCATTATCTACAACCTCCATCTATTCCACCTAAAGAGTCATCTGAATTAGAGAAAGCCTTCCTACAATTAACAAAGATTACCAATGATCATATCAAGACCATCAATGAGCACATTCAGACCACCAATGCCTTCATCAATGAGACCAGAGCTCATCACAAGAATGTAGATGCTTCCATTTGTAATCTTGAAAATCAGATTGGTCAATTGGCCAAACAGCTAGCTGAAAGGTCTCAAGGGCAATTCCCTAGTGACACTGTTATAAATCCAAGGGAGTATGTAAAGGCAATCACTAATAGGAGTGGAAAGGTAATCACCCTTCAGGAAAAGCCTAAGGTAAGTAATAAAGAAGATGAGGAGGAGAATACCATAGTTGCTGCAGAACCAGAGGTAGCAGAACCTTCAAATAAAGAAAAACAAGAAAAAAATTCTGCAAAAAAACAATGGGATTTCTCTCATTTTAAGAAACCTCCCTATCCAGTGCAGTCCAAGCAACAGATTCAAAAGCAACAGTTTGCCAGGTTCTTAGACATGTTTAAGAAATTGCATATTAATATTCCATTTGCTGAAGCATTATCTAACATGCCAAATTATGCAAAATTTATGAAAGAGCTGTTGTCTAGAAAACACAAATTGCAGGACTGTGAGACTATTGCACTTACTGAAGAGTGCAGTGCTATCATTCAGAGGAAGCTTCCACCAACGCTGAAAGACCCAGGGAGCTTCAATATCCCTATTGCAATAGGGAATATTAATGTGGGAAGAGCACTATGTGACCTTGGGGCAAGCATAAATTTAATGCCATTATCAGTTTGCAAGTCCCTAGGTATTTCTGAATTCAAACCCACCAGAGTTTCTCTACAACTTGCAGATCGCTCATTGAGAAGGCCTATAGAAGTGATTGAAGATGTTCTGGTTAAAGTTGATAAATTTATTTTTCCTGCAGATTTCATTGTCTTAGATATGGATGGTGAAAGTGAAATACTCTTCTTTTAGGTAGATCATTTTTAGCCACTGCTAGGACCCTAATTGATGTTGAGAAAGGAAAATTAGAACTTAAGATGGATAATGAATCTATTACTTTTAATGTATTTGATGCCATGAAAAATCCATCTGATGAACATAATTGTTTTAGGCTAGATGTTTTGGATAATGTAATTTGTGCAGGTCAAATAGAGGAAGAAGAACTTAAAGAAGAGCTGGAAATTCAAAGCCAAGAGACCATACAAGAAGCTGTTGAGGTAGTAATGGAAGTGCTTGAGAAGAAAGAAGATGATATCCCAGTTGGAGTACCAAAAGTTGAGCTGAAAAAGACTGTGGGAACATCTAAGAAGGATTGGGCCAAAAAGCTTGATGATGCACCTTGGGCATATCAGACTGCATCCAAAACACCTATAGCTGCATGTGAGAATGCTAGGATCTATAAGGAGAAGACCAAGAAGTGGCATAACAATAAAATTTGCCAAAAAGAATTTGAGCCGGGACAACAGGTATTGCTCTCCAAATTTCGCCTAAAGCTTTTTCCAGGTAAGTTAAAACCCTGTTGGTCTGGTCCATTCTTGGTGCGAAAGATTTATCATTATGGAATAGTAGAAATCTCTCCTTTAGACAATGACAGGTCTTTTAAAGTTAACAGATGCCGGCTGAAGCTTTACTTTGGAGGCCAAGTGGATAAGAATACAGTTTCTATTCCACTAAATTCACTTGATGATTAAAAGAGTGGTGCGTCAGGCTCGCGACGTTAAACAAGCGCTACTTGGAAGGCAATCCAAGAGTCTGAAGTTATTGTTTTAATTTTGTGCAAGTTTGATTTAATTAAATGTTTAATGATTAGTTCTTTTAAAAGTAGACTTAGGATAGAAAAAGTTAAAAGTATGAAAGAGGTGGTTGAACATTCGAATCTCCCACGCTAACAACGAGGATGATGGCGCTACTCGCGTCATATGCTAAAAAAATTTCCCAACAGATTCGAGTTGGCCACACTGATCGCGTGGACCACGACGCCACTAGCGCCAGATGTTCGAAAGGACAGGTCTGTATTCACAATTGACGCGATTAGCATCGGTATTGGCGCGATTCGCGTGAAGGTGACACAAAAAAAAAGGTGTCCATTAAATTTCCATTTGAATCCCTATGACTACATGATTGCATGACATGTGTGTTCTGGTTTTAAATCTGGGAATTAAATCTGAGTGCGTCATTTTGTGATATGAATGAATATAAATCTGGGAATTGCCTAGTCTAGTACCCATATTAGTGTTGCATTGCAATATTTAGTGGATGCTTTTCTAAGTTTCAGGGTGAACAGATCGAGAAAGACAAGAAGAAAAGTACTGCTGCATCTGGCAGCAAAGTGACAGACCAGGACCACTTATTTTTCTTGTTTTAATTTTATTTTTCTTGTTTTTAATTTTCAGTACCTTTATATTACTATAGTTAAACATTTGAATATTTAATGCATATATAGTAGTATATTATTATTTAATAGTTTGTGAGTGTGTTCTGTTTGGATTAATGTTTCATTCTGGTTGTGATTTCTCAAATAATGCATACATGATTGAGTATTTAGTAACGCATAATCCTTTTTAGTTATTGCTGGGGACATCAATTTTCTAAATCTGGGAATGGGCGCATATTATTTGAAGAATCACATTCAAGAGACAAAGGATGTCTAACAGAATTTTTTTTTAGTGTCTTTAATTGTTAAGTTTTAGTAGTTTTAAATTTTAGTCATTAGTTTTGAATTTTTAGTTAATTGTTTGAATAAGGTTAGAAGTATATCTATTTTTCTCAGAAATTAGAATTGTTGAAATCATTGATTAATTAGATATTCTGTTAAGAAGCATGTGTGAGATGAAATATGGCATGAATTGCATGAAACATGATTGGAATTATAATTGTTGGTATGTTGATGCTCATGTTGAAGTATGAAATGATGTTTGATATGAAGTTAACAGAGTCTAGCTTGAGATTCTAGCCTGTGAGGATTGAGCCTATACAGAATTATTTTTTTTTAGAGAGACCTCACTTTGATAGTACTCTAGAACTTGCTCTATTTCTCTGAATGCATGTATATTTTGATATGATTAAGGCAGTTTATTCTTTTAAGCCAGGGCCAAATTGAATCACCTTCAGTTTTTCCATTTGCTACCCCTTTGAGCCTAAACCTTTTCATTCATATACCTAATATTTAGATTATATACCTTGACTACCCTACGTGAGATTGGAGGAAGAAAGAATTAGAACCAAGCCATTTGATATTGGGAAATAGGAAAAGAAAGAAAAGGGTAAGAGGAAAGACAAAGTTACCCAAGAAGACAAATTCTGGTTTAATGTTGAAATGCCAACAGAACAAATTTGGCAAAACCAAATCTAGTGAAGAATTCAGTTGGAAAATAACAAGTCTGAAATACCAGCTGGTGGATTTTTAAATGTATTTTCTCATTATTCTAGTGTCTCTGTTACATTGTTTGTTAAAAAAAAAAATAGAGACAAAGAAAGATCAAATGCATAAAGATAGACTTGAGAATAAGAGTGATAGACTGGCTAAGTGGACTTGACTAATTCTATCAGAATCCGATCTCAATTTTAGCCACTATCCAAAAATATTTCCTACCTTGAGCCAGGCTAAGTTACAATCCAATAAAGACCTTTGATCAGTTGTGCATGCATTTATGTTTCTTCTCTTATGGAACTTGAGAATATGATCAAGCTTATGGTAGTACTATAACTGTGATGGATTGAGTGATGATATTAACCTTTATACACTTGAGTGTTGACTGAAATAGTTATATCTTTGTGAGAAGTACTCAAGTCTGACTCTTACAGTTGATGGAATTGAAAAGTATTATTGAAACTTTGATGTAAAAATTGATTGTACTCAGCATTGTGATTCTAAGATTGTTAAATGTGATGTTATGTTTGATTGTTGATCCTTGCTTCTCATCTTGAAATTCTGTTTATTGCTGAGGACAACAACATCTAAATCTGAGAATTATTTGATATGCTGCTAGCACATCTTAGTTTCTAGGGTTAATTTAGTTATAATTCAATTGATAATTAGCAATATAGGTTAGAATTAGGTAAGTTTATTTATTTATTTATTTTCATCTCAATTTATTACTATTTTACTATTTTAGAGTCAAAAAGAAGGAAAGAAGCATAACCAATTTGTCACAAAAATAAAATAGCATAAGGGTTTAGTTACCCTAATTAACTATATGGACATGAAATTATAAATAGGGACTTAGGAGACCAAAAGAAAAATAGACAGAAATATACTTTTACAGACAGAAACACAGTGGAGAGAAGATCAAGGCTAGAATTTGAAGATTAATGCTTCTGCTCTCTTTGTATTTCTTGAGGTTAGACATGAACATGTCTGGCTAACTTTCTTTTATTGTGGTTAGGACCAAAATTCCAATGTGAACTCCTCTGTAATTTGATTGGTATTAATATGAGATTATTATGATTGCTTTGTTTTACCTGTTCTTCATTGTTATATTCTTTCTTAGAATTGGTCATTCTATTTAAGTTCTTAGAGTTAGAATTCGCAATAGGGATATTGGGATTCTAATTTCTGACAGGAGTAAAATAACAGTTTTTACATTGCCTAGGGATAGGGATGTATGATTGCAGAAACTTTATGATGTATTCTTTTAAATGCTTAGCTTGATAGGAATTACTAAGGAATTAGGATTTCTAATTGGGTTAAAGGGTTAAATTGCTAAAGAATTAGGATTTAACTAAATTTGAAAAAATACATCCTCTGAGTAATCAGAAGTAATTGAAATTAATAACCAATTCAAGTGAAAGAGGTAGAAATCAAAGGGGATTGTATTCTAACCACAATTATTTCTCTTAACTGAATCACAATCAATTTTAATTTGCTTTTACATTCTTATTAATTTTGTCATTTAATTAATTTACTCAAATTCACAACACCACATTACTCTTCTTAAAACAATTTATTTCCTTCCAATCTCTTAGATCGTAAGTTACGATAAATTAGACATTCAATCCCTGTGGATACGATACTCTGCTTACTCACTTTATTACTTGAAATGAACAGTACACTTACCGTTCGCAACAAAAATCTTTATATTGATAGTAAGATTTCAACTTACATCATTAAAAGATATGAGTTTGATTGTTATCACATGCACCAGTTGTAACGAGTAAGGTGAAATTGTATAAGGCCAAAAATATACAGGAAACTAGTGTGTGTAATGGCTATAACCAGTGATATACAAGTATCTTGTGATGATGAGAAAGAAGTCTCGTCAGCAGATCATAACTGGGGATTATAGGGTGATACGATCACATGTGACCTTAATATATGTTGCTGACCTGTAATATTAATGTTGAAATGTAATGTAGTGCAACACTGTGTGTGAGAGATATAGATTGAAATATTAGCTATAGAATATCACCCGGAAAACATGGCCAGTGGTAACTGGATCTTCGCTTTCCTTTCTGAATCATACGCAGCTAGTGCTCTTCGTTCTCTCTCTTTCTCACTTACAGCTACTTGTGTTCTGCCTCCATCATCATTCATGTACATATTCAACTAATTTCTAACACTATGATTATTATGAACCCCATGCATTCGTGGTTACAATTTCATTTAAAAAAGAATGGTTTTGGAATGAATTTCAAGTTCTCCCTTAACTGTTATTTCATTTTCAAAATAATGTAACCTTTTTTTCCTATTGTCGTATAAATGATAATTTGAAACCTCTTTTTATGCCATATGTGGCCCTACGAAACGAAAAATATTTACTTCTTGTTGTTGAGTGGTTTTTTCAGCACTTAAATTTTTATATACCTACAATTATACTTTTTATGTATGACAGTATGAGTTGAATTTTTATGCTTTAATAGTGTAAAAAACATGTTACAGAATATACCTACAATGCACTTGCAGTTTAAATATATTTATATATACAGTCATCTACTCATCTATAATAAGACGGCGCAGTCAAAAATAATAATAAGACTGTTAATTGTTTATAATAATTATTTCTAAAATTTATGTCTATAGTGATTTATAATGGATTGAAAATTATAATAACTGTGTATTTATTAAAATTAAACTAAGTTTTGTAATTATCTAATGATAGGTTGACTCATCATTTAATAAGTTTGACATCTTATGTTTTAAACAGTCAAACTATAAAATTGAATAAAAATGTATAAAAAAAATATTTAATTATTTATTTGGTTTCTAAATTAATATAATCTTTACATTTTACTCCATAACTATGAAATGATGTTATTCATTTAGCGTTGATGTGACACTAACTTGTTTATTATGTTTTATGTAACGATTATGTTTTACTCTATATTTAAATTACGTTTACTTTTTTTTAATGATTATTATTACGTTTTAGTTCATATATTTATACAATCTTTATGTTTTAATTTTTATATAAGCATCTTTTTATGTTTTAATCCATGTCTGATGTCAATACATCTCTCCGCTCTTCTTCCTCCTTAAATTTTATGTTTGGATGCCAAATTTCTTTATTTTTAATGGATAATAGTCACTAATATTTTTATATTTGGTATTTCATTTATAAATATTTATGAAGCTTATTTTTGCTATAAAATTATTATTAAGAAAGATAATATTCTCATAATTTTTATGATATGAATCTTTAGTTAAAGATATTTTCAGTACACATTAAAAAAAAAAAAAAAGTGCTTTGCACCATATAGCACTTCTTAGTTCTCACTAATATTTGCAACAATATGTGTACATTAACACATTTTTATGGTATTCTCTTATATAAGTTGTCGTTGGCTGGTTGCCACCTGAGTCGCTGAATGAAACGTCTATTCCCCCATTCGTGACACCATGGCTACTTCTTTTTTTTTTATGCATTCACCCATGGCCACTGCGACACAACAATTTGGATTTTTTGGTTGTATCTGAATGTGATGTTTTGACAACAAAAAATAATTTGATGTTTTGTTTTTTAATTGAGTGACCAATTTTCATTTTATTAAAAACTAAATCTGACATATAATAAACCAATGGGATGTTGTCATAGTAGTATCTGGAATTAGAAAAATATTAAATAAATTCCTAAAATTAAAATTAAAATTACTTTTGTTTTAGTATGTGATATGTACAATTTACTATTATCGTAGTTCATCAATTTCATAACTTACATCAATGTAGCCCATAATAAAGTTAATTAATAATATGGACTATCATGACTAACGAATTTTAATTTTAAGAATTTATTTGACATTTTTCTAATTCTAAATGTTATTATGACATTTTCTCTTTAGGAATTAAAATGAGAATTTAGTCTTAATTATCACACACATAAAAAAAATTACCCTCACTTATTTCACAAATTAACAATTCCAAAAAACCCCTTTTTATCAAAAATACTTTAAATTTATTTGTATCAAATATAAACTTTTATTTTCATGTTATTTTTTCAGGAATAATAAAATAGTTCTACCTGGCCCAAATAATATTACATCTAGTAGAAATATCCCGTGGTCTATATAAAAAAATCATGTGAATGGTCACATAGTTGCATTAGATCCTATAAGGCTACAAGTTCTTCTGGAGTTAGAGTAACATCAAATCTAGTTATTTGGCTCGAAAAAAATTTCATTTTATTTGGTACAACATCAAAACAAAGATATATATTGACTATTCTCACGAGGGACAATACAAGTTAATTATTATTAACATAATTAATTACTCAACTTGGAGTAATAGCTTAACTAAACATAGGTAGGCCACACCTCTGCCGGTATATAGCATAACCATCATTGCTTAGAGTTTACACATAAAAAATAAAAAATAAAATAAGAAATTCATAGTTTTTTTATTCATAAAAATTAAGATAAATACAAAATATTTATAACAAATTATGCTTATTCAATCAAATGAACTAAATTTCTTTGGTATAGAAGTTTATAGTCTGACATGATACATTTATTTAGAGCAAATTATTCCAATATATATTTCTTAGATTTTACTTTTCTTACATATATAACATTTTATGTCTAAATTCTCAAAATCTCTTGCAATTTATAAATATGATATGCTTAATTACACTCAAAACCTTTATTTTCAAACAAATTTGACAAAATCTCTACAAATTTAACTGCATTTATAACATAGAAAGAGTTTTGTGTAATTTTTAATAAATCGAGAGGGTTTGTAGAATGAGACAAAATCTATAATTAATAAAGATATTTTTGTATATTTATACAAAAATAAAGATTTTGGATTCAAGTGTAGCATGTTATTCTAATGATAAAAGTTATTTTGTTTAATAAATATAAAATAGAAGGAAAATTAGAATAAATTTTCGCATGTATTTATGATGGCATTCGTTTAATTCCAACTTATAATTGGAATGCAGTTTTCAAATTCCATATAAAACTTGAGAGGGCAGGATCCTGGCAGAGAAGGTACCTATAAGTTATTACTTACTCAATGTTGTGAAATTACTGAATAGCAAAAGAACAGTGAAATTAGAATTGAAGGTCAGGTAATTTGGTAAAGTCCTGCGCATAAGACAAACAAAATTCAACGCTGACCTTTCTAAAAGTTAAATTCAGAGGAAGAGAAAGGACCGTGATGATATTAAAATATCAAATACAATATTACTGAATAGAAAATAAGATGGGCTTTCCTCAAAAAATTTATAAAAAAAAATCAGTTTACATGAATTAACTGTGACTTATATAGTAAATTCTAATAATATTAATATCCTATATCTCTAATAAATATAATATTAAAAAATTGATGTACAACTTATTTAGGAAACGAAAAGATATAGAGTATGTTAGACCGTAAGATTCTATAGGTTTTATTGTTAAGAGTTATAAAATGAAAAAGTGTATAAAATAATGTAAAATTCATCAGAAAATTACACTGATATTTCCTAAATTTTTTTAGAAATTATACGTAGTCTCCCCTTTTTAAAACGTTTACAACGTGATGTAATGTTTTTCAATCAAAGGGAGTTAGTATAACATATACCAAAGGTGATGTAATGTTTTTTTAATTAATTAAGAAAATTAGCGTAGAGATTAAAAAAAATACTTAAATATGTTAAGTTCCCTAATAAATAATTGGATTTTGCTTTAGATTTCTAATAATAAAAAATTATTATTTTGAGTCGATAATATATTAAAATTTTTGTTTTAAGTTCATATTATCAATTATATGATGATGTGACATTATCACTTCATCACTTGATAATATTTGAAAGATATTTGAAATATTAATTTATAAGATAACACATCATCAATTAATTAATTAATGATATAAATTCAAAACAAAAAATTCTCTTATTTGATTAAAAATATTTCCTCAAATATATTATCCTAACTCCCCTTTTTGATGACAGTGATACTAATGGGGAGTTAGTGTAATAAAATTTCTAATATCATGTGCAATCAAAAAAAAAAAAAGTGAGTGTAATTTTCTTCAATATCATTGTTACATTTTTATACAATTTTAAATCTTGAGGAAAAAGAATATCAATACTCTCTACATCGTGAAGTTTCGAGTAATTATATATAATCAAATTCTTTTTTTATTTTCTTAACTAATCCACTTTTAAATTTGAAAGTATTATACTAATAACTCCTATGTGTTAGAAAGGGTTGCAACTTGCACGAATGAGATGAAAGGAATAGTTAAAAAAAAACTTATTTAATTACACTACCTAAGAGATATTAGTGTAATTTTCTTTAAATCTTTTATATCATTGTGAAAAGAAGGAAAAAAAAAACATTTACACCATTGTAATAAATAAATAAAAAATCACATCATCAGGGCGGTTCGTGGTCCTGAGCTAGCTGACAAGTACGTGTGCGAGTTTACCGCTTGAGAGAGTGTTGGTTGGCATTTTACCATCACCACTGTGAAGCTTCAGAATTCACATTGACTCAACTTTTGTTTTTGAAGAAGAAGTGAGTCTTAAATTATGTCAATGTCTGCTGCGTACACTAGTCACTCTCACTCACTCAGTCATTCATGATCGATTTATATGAACCACCACTACATTAATTTCCATGCTAGCTAATTCATAAAGCTTATTTCTCATTCATTCATTAATACCATTCCACTTAGTAAATAATAATATTAATTGAGCTAATTAACCACATGTTGTAGACTTATTTTGGGCCATGCATACAATGTGGAATTCTTAATCATCCAACCCTAATTTGTAGATAATAATTGAGTTAATTATATCCACATGTTGTAGACTTACCCCCTTTTTGGGCCATACATAATTAAAATGTAGAATTCTTCATAACCTTCCAACACCACCTTATGACCCTCTTGTATAGATAGGTAGAAATTAGAACTTAAGAGATATTTGACTTTCATCATATGTGACATGTAGTGTAGCATGGATGCATGGGGTTTGAAAGAGAAAGAAAGTTGCATATAGTAGAAAAAGGGTGCATGCAAACGCAAGACTTTGAATTTCTAGTCAGTGGTTAGGCACTGTTGCAATAAGCAATCTTTGACTTTGCCATCTGAAAGGGGACCAAAGTAGCAAAAACTTTGTGCTGCTGGAAAATCCCCCATACTCACACAGTGATAGTAGTATCTGCTAGTATTGCATAATAACAAGTGAGAAGGTCTATGAGCTATTTTGTTGTGTCATGGATGGGTATTAATTTAGTGTCTTTTTCTTTCTTTTTCAATTTCTCTATCTTTCAGTTGATAGTGTATAGCAGTAGAAGGGAACGTATATGAGTCCATAGCACATGATGATTTGAACTGCTCATCTACGTAGATGAGTTTTGATTGGTTTATGTCTTTTTCTTTAGAAGCATCTTTTATCATCATGTTTATTTTTTTATGTTCTTGTTCATTTATTTATTTATTCTTTTTTAATTGTCTTAAATGAATCTCTTACAAAATTATAATAACAAATAGTTCTTTTTATTTTTCTTAGGTTATCTAAATATTTAGTATTTTATTTTTAGAGACTAAATACGAAGTTGGTAATTTTTAAGAACGTCAAATGAAAACTTGTAACATTTTGAAAGACTAAACACATACAAATATATAATGTAGAAAGACTAAACTAAGACGAAAAGTACGAAGAGTAAAAAAATTAAAAATAATGAATCAAATGAAAAATTACATTTTTTTTATAGATAAAAACTGAATTTTTTTTTATAACAGATAGAAACTGAACTAAACCTACCATCATATCGTTATATTCTATTTTTATAATGGACACGAGGCTTTTTTTTTTTTTATTTGTTCTTTGAATGTAACCGTACGTAAGTGTTTTTCATCTATATTTTTCCCTTTGAACAAATTTGGTTAAACTATATTTTTTTTTTATGTTTATATGTACTCTACTTAAGGAGGATTAAGAGGATTAATGATAAACTGGCCATATTTAGAAGAACTAAATAAAAAATTCGTATTATATGAAGACTAAAAGGAAAATTTATAATATTTGGATAAATTAAATAAAAAATGAAAAATAGAAAAGGACTATTTGGTAGAGAAAAATGTTCTATAAGGAACTCATTTGAAAGAGAAAATCAATTAAAAAATATATTTTAAATAACAAAAGACTTAATTAAGCCTTGCCATCATATTGTCATTTTATTTTCAGATGGAACATGAGACTTGTCTAAAATAAGTTCTTTGGATGTAACCATATGTGATATTCATCTATACAATATTTTTTTCCATTTCAACAAATTTGGTTAAAAATATATTTATGGTATTAATATGTACACTCATTTTTTATTTGACTGTACAGAAAATCCTTTCAATATAGTCTAGTACAATTATTTTGGATTTGGTCTTCGTCGTATGTTATTATTATAACACTTTATGCTGGTGTTATGACAACATATTGAAAGGTAGAGAGTAAACTAAAATTAAATATCTAGCATTTCCACAAAAATACTACAGTTTATTTTTCGTTCTTACTTACACATCATACTTATAATTCAACTCCTAGACTCTATAGTATGTTCATTCCAATCGTACGGTCTTATAATAGTAAAAAACATTTGGGACAAATTAGAAATGATTACACAGAGTATATGAAATTTGTTATTTTATATAACAAAAATTTAAAATAAGTGTTCTCAAATAGACTCCAAAATTATCAATTACTTGATTGGTTTAATTAATATTCATGAGTTTGAGTTCAAATTTTAAATATATGATTGCGTTAAATACTTAGAAAGAAAATCTTATTTTCTATAATAATTTTATTCAACTCAATTAAAATAATTTTAATAAAAGATAATTGTCGTCTCTAAATGACAGAGTCCAATAGTTCAAAACCCATATATTAACTGCAACACATTTCAGTGAAGGCAGAAGAGATATAGGCATGACAAAACCACTTGGATTTAGAGTGAGATTCTCTGGTTATTTCACATTATTATTTTGTAAACATTGCAGTCCTAACTCCTAAATTCCATGACTATTGCATATACATAATAGTGTTTGTTTGTTTATTTAAGATGATGGATTAGACATGAACCTTCTACAGGTAGATAATATGATTGAGATGGATAAGCCCAGTGCTTAACAGAGCAGAATGCATTAGAAACCTGCAAAGGGACACATTCTATTAAAAGGGGCGGGACCAATTGGAGTCAGACCAGAATCATATAGTGGCCCTATGATCTTTACATAAAGTCACATTTCATTGTCAATCGACACAAGAAAAAATAAAAATAAGATATAGAGAGGGTTCACCGGCTTCTTGCAATGTGGTAGGGTCAGTGACTACCCTTAATTGAATATTTATTCTAAATAGTAAATAGGGCATGAAATGAAACATATTAATTATAAATAGTAAATAGGGAATGAAATGAAACCAATATAGGAAAAGCAAGATTTATTCATAATATTTATTATCACGTTTCCCATGTCAACCGACGAATTTTTATTTTTTTTTACTGTTGAATGCATTGCATAGTACACACAATAAGCTACATATACATAATATCATATTCCAAGCCTAATGTTACCCAAATGTGACAATATTTTTCCCCACCCAAATCACAGGTAGAGCAAACCTCAAGTGGGGCCTAGGTGTGTCGTAAGTACTATATGGATTTTCTACCATTTGGACGAGGTGGGTTTTTGTCACTAGGAGCAAATTGTACCTATGTGGCATTTCTGAATCTGAATTGTACTAGACTCCCTTGCATCCTCATGGTTATCTTTTGTACATTGTCCTCTCAAGGCTTGAGTGGTTCACTTTCTGCATTAAATTTGACTCTGCGTAACTTTGAATTGTATTTATTGAGGAAATTATGCGATATCACATGGGTAACGTTTAGAATTTGAATAAAAAAAAAAAAAAGTAACAAGTTAATGCCAGATGATACACTGCTTAAAGATTTGGATCGAATTTTCATCTTTTTTATGAATGTGAGTTTGAATTGGACAACCCTCTCCAATAAGATCTCTTTACGCTCACGGCTAAAAAGTAACTATAATTGTGATTAGGTAGAACTCTTATTAACAGTTCTAACATGTCATTCACGTTCTGTCTAATAATAATTGATGTGCTTCTCTGCCTTACCACATTTATATTTACCAAAAGAAAAACAGTAACAAGGAAAATGGAAAACACTGGAGAAAACATGGCCAAGTAAAACCTCTTGATCTAAGAGAGAAATTAAGCATTAAGAAAACAAAAACTCAAATAAGTGAATAACTAGCCGTCTTTGATTGTAAGCACAAATGCTTCTTATTAGTTTCACATTCAAATTAGGTGATCATTAGTGGTTTCTTTCAATGAAACGTGGGTCTGTCTAGCTCTATGAGGAGATTCACATTTATAGAACTTCTAGTACGAGAGAACAAACAACTACTCAAAGTAGTTATTTATGTCAAAATGAATAACTAAACTAAACAACACTTGAGATGGTTCTACTATTGCAATTATACATATGAAAACTTTTGAAAATTGTAACCCCCCCCCCCCTTTTAACTTTTTAGAAACACATGTCCAGTTGTAGGTACTTGCTGAGCTCCCCAATTTCAGCTGTCAAAGAGGGAAAGTAACCAAACCCTCACTTACATCACCACAGTTAAACTTCACTAGTGGTAAATATTGGTTTGTGACATAGTATATGTTGAGCAAAAAATGAAAAATAAATGAAGGGAGAAACTATAGTTTGTTGGTTGTTGCAAAGCACACACACAATGTTTGAGGGTCTAGAAGAAAGAAAATAAGCAAAAAGCCTTAGGAGAGGGAGCAGAGTGCATTTATTGTGGAGTCAACTTGCAAGCCTTAGTAACCGTTAATAGAAACAAAAAGCTAATCATTAAAGAATCATTAGTTGTGACTTGGCCAAATTAAGATTAACTTTTGTCCTGAAAGGACAGCACCATTTTTTGATGGGAGCATGGTAATGCAAATGCAATGCAGCCATAAAATCATGTATGTATATTTGGAAGGACATTGAAAAAATTGATTTTTGAATTAAATTGATTTTGCAAATTTAATTTTGATTAAAATTGATTTTGAAGTGATGTGATTCTAGGTAAAATTTAGTATAAAATTTTGGATCCAACAACCTATAATTAATTTTAAATTCTTCTCCAACTTAAAATCAAGTGAAAATGTATCAAAAATCAATTATGGACTCAGAATTAATTTCCTAACGTGAAACAAAATGCATAGATAATCTCTCCCCTTATCACATTCTCTCACTCTTTCACTAGCAGACACTCTCGTACACACACACGTTCACAAGGCCAACTGGCAATATTGATTCATTCGCATAAAGATAAAATAAGAAGGCGAAAGGATTGTGCAAAAGGACACAACTAGTTTAGAATTCTAGTGCAATCCCCTCTCTCTCTTTCTTAGTTTAATGATTTTTCTTTTCTTTATCAATTTTCCTTTTACTCCTTTTCTAACTTATGCTTAGAAGAAGAACTACATAAGAAGGAAGCACAATGGGTAAGAGACATAACATAGGAGATAGGGCAGAGTAGCTACCTCTAGCTAGGTTCTCTACCACTATATATGATCCTTCATCTTTCAATTTGATCATATTTCATATCATACATATATTAAGCATTTATAAAAGAACATCAACCTTGGTGCCTAGTTATTATACTAGAAGAAAGAAGGGTAGAATGGATTATCATTCACAATACAGTAGTGCTAGTGAATCAGGTTGGACTCATTATTTGGACCAATCCTCTCTTTCTGAAAATTACCACCAGAGGAGAGGTGGTGTTGTCGAGTGTGATGAAGGAAAAGGAGCAAGAATGGAGGAGTACTCTGAGGAAGATTTGTCCATGGTCTCTGATGCTTCTTCTGGACCTCCATATTATGATAATGAATGCTATTGTCAGAATTGGTATCCTTGCCTTTCTTCTACAACCAAAGATTCCCAAAAGAAGAACAAGAAGGTCAAAGAATATGGCAGAAGTCAACAGCCTTCACCTCTCGATGACACTGCAAGCTCTCCTTTTTTCAACTGTGCCAAGGAGAGTCACAAGGTTAATGTCACTGACATAATATGTGTGTCTATAGTTTCTCCTTAGCAGCAAAAAAAATAAATTTTTGGAAGAAAAAAAGTGCTAATGGATTTGTTCTATTGTTGTTGAACAGAAGCAAGACAGTTTCTCAGGGAATGGAGCAGTGGAGAGTGCATTGAATTTTTCTCAATGTGTATCTGCAACAAGAATAAAGGTACAACTCAATTTCTATTGCTAATTATTTTATTAAATTGTTTGATTATGAGTTATAACTTATAACTTCCACGAGCCCTTTGAGTTGCACATTTTTATTGTGTTGAGCTAAGCTAAATTTGTTGGTCCATGCAGAGAAAGACAAAATTCCAGAAGCACTTTGGTTTCTTAGAGAGGTCTCTTGCTGGAAAACTAACCTCAGAGGAACAAGGTGAATGAAGATCCATTTGTCTTGAATATTCTGTTTTGTTATTCGGAAAGAAAAAGAAAAAAGAAAAAAGACTTGAAAGGAAATATAACGAGTTCTTTGTTACATCACTGATCAGGTGGTTTTAATGAAGAGGGAAATGAGTGATTTTGCTGTAGTCCTTGTCACTGTTTGTTGTTGCTGCATTGCTGTGGAAAGAGAAACCAGAAAAGAATGGATGTCAAAGGAGAGAAGCTACTCAATGTTTGTCAAAAGGAACTCCTTTTCTTTTTCTTTTCTTCATTTCTTTTTTTTTTTCCCTTTTTCTTCCTTTTTTTTTCCAAAATATTAGAAAAAGAAAAGCTCTTATGTTGTAATTTTACCTTTTTTTTTTTAATCTGCTCCTATGCTACTGCCTATGCTATTGGGAGCAACCTAAGAGAATATAGGAAACTGAATAAGGTTTCTGTCCTCCATTTTCTTTTGTTGTCATTAGTGGCAGGCATCTCTGGGACCTCCCAGGTCTTCTTCTTTGGATACTATTCACAAACTCTTCTGTTCAGATGGTATTCACTGTTCATCCTTTTTTCACCGTAATAATAATAGAGATTAAGGTTTATACATTGATAGTGTAAAATAATTTTATCATTTAATCATAAATTATCATTTGAATTACTTTAAAATAAATATTTTAAAAGTCAAAATTTATTATATATAATAAATTGTGATTAAATTTTTTACATTATTATTAATGCATGATATTTTTTTCTCATAACAATAAAGCACAAAACTGAATTAACCAATTTCACCACTCATTCTAGAGAAAAAGGGCAAAGTCATTCACCACCATGAAGCATGCATATATCAAATCCAAAGGGCTAGTAGTAATGAGTAGTGACCCACTTGATTAAGTTGAGCCACTGCCAGCCTAGCTCACAACCACTTTGGGTGGGTAAATGTGGCAAAGGTAAGTGAGCTTCACACCCCAAAATGGACAATGTATCCAAATGGAACGAAAAGCCAAGCTTCATTTTCGGGGGCAGACCCACCACCTTGTGGAAACCACCCCACTTGAAATGTGATCCATTCATAACACTCGGTACAATTATTGAATATTTGCTTTGGTAGGATATCCAACAAAATCTTTTTATTCGTAGTTTTTTATATCCTCAGACTCCAACCAACTCCATGGATCTATTGAAAATAAATAACTTAAGATATTTGGAAACGGACAAACACACCCGATTTCACTTGTCATTATTACTTTATGTTTGTGCACTATTCAATTGATTTTCGTAATTGGAAATTACAGTGTAAGCACACGTTCATTGCCTACCTTGCATGTTTATAAATTCTATACAAAATGACATGAGACAAAATTATTTTGTTTTTATTTGTTGGATTTACATTGCAACATGCACTACAACAATTTTAACTGCAAATTAAGCATGCACTTAGAATGGAAGTGTAACATTGTTTTGCATGTTTATAGACCAAATTAGAAAATACAAAATATGAAAAATAAAGTTGGATCCAAATTCTAGCAATCATAATCCTTATACTCAACTTTATTAATGACGAGAAAAGAATATAGTAAATTCAACAGTATTTTATATAGTTTTAATAACCTTTATTCACATTTTGTTAGCAGCGGAATTCGATTGAACAAAATTAGAGAATAGAGAAAACAAATGGGTAAGTGTACATCTTTTTCCGCTTGCTGCAGCTATTCTTAAGAAAACTCTGCTTACGTGCAAGTTCTCTCTCCCCAACCTACCGATGCCCTATCATGAGCTTATGGAAAATATTTTCAGTTATAATAAAGTATTTATTTACTCCTTCCATTAAATTCATGTTGCTTGACAAGGTTAATAATTTTTTTCCAATTTTAAAATAACAACAGTCAAGGAAGTAATACGAAATTACCAAAAAGTTTGACCATAAATGAACCAAACAATGGCAATTCCCTCCTATGAAATTTTACTTATATCTTAATCATTGTTAGAAGTGTCAAAAGATTCTACTGCATCAAGCATCACAAATCAGCTAGGGATTGATTAGAGAGTAAAAGTACAGAACATGTGTAAATAAAAAATAAAATAAATTGTGAAGTGAAGTGAAGCTATTACTAATGGAACAAAATTGATTATGATAACACAATACATGATTCTAGATCCCAGCCATGAAGAGACAAAAAGAAAAACAAGGGACTTTTATCCCCATCATGTATCCCCCTCAAGCTGAGAACAATTCTCTAGGTTGCTTAATGCCTCATGTCCCATATATATGTCTGTGGACTGGTCGGCCTTCTAAACTCTTGACCACTTGCAACCAAGGTTTGTCTACCATAAAGATGGAATTTTTTGAAGTATGACCTAAACATAAAACAGGATTCTCGAAAGGTATAACTTCAAAGTTCCTCCTATTATGTTCCTTCTTAACTTCAATCATCTTAACTTCAATCCTCTTAACATTAAAATTTTGTGAATTCATTGCCCTTGAATCTTTAGTATTTAGCATATCACTTTCATCTTGCTCCACAGGCAACCCAAAGTCAATCAAGCACATAGCCCTGAAGATGGAACAATTTCCAAACATGAGAAAATACTTCAAAAATAAATAAAAAGAAAAACAATTTTTTAGAATTCATAGCTCTTATTTTAAGTCAGGAATGATTAATGTCACAATTCTGAAACCAACCGACATGAATGAAGCCCCAGAATAAAACATTTAATAAATACAACACAAAAAAAAAAACCACGAGTATTAAATTAATAATCCATTAGTTTCATATAAAAAAAAAAGTATTTTTGCACAAGACATTTACTTCTCATTTAATTTTTTATCATTTCATCCATGCAAGATGTCAAATTCATATTTAAAAAGAAAATAAAAAGGCATACCTGGAGCTGTAAACAACAACTGAAGATGAAGTTGCCGATGGAGAAGATGAAGTTTCTGATGGAGGGAATGAGAGGCCAATAACTTCACCAGGAAATTCCAGGTATCTCCTAGGAAGAGCATATGTGTGTCGTTTGGACCATTCTCCCAACTGCTTGGCCTCTACGTCAAATGCATACACTTGATTTGAGGAAGTTGTAACTATAAGTACATTGTCGTTCTGGGGAGGAAATCCACCAGCTGTAACAGAGGCGCCATCTAATCTTGAAATGAACCAGTGCTGGCTGTAGCAAAAGCAGGTTTATTTTACAAAATACAACAAATATGAATATCAAATAACAAATAATTCATGCAATCATTGTCACCTCCTATAATCAAAGAGCACGCAAAAGAAAAAGGGATCCATAGGAATTACCAGTTAAATTATTTTTACACCTAAACAGACAATATGATACTGTACACTACCAACAACGAAAGGCAACAAACATCCAATCAAAACCTTCTGAAGTTTGTCTCGTGTATTTGTGTGTGTCTCCCCAAAAGGCTGTACTTTTATTTTCAATTTTGTTAATCAATAACATATGCAAGCCATCTGCTGTAAAGCAGCTACAGAAATAGATCTCATGAATTAAAAAATAGGTTAATCATATTAGAAACAATACCTTAGTATCTCCAAGTTAAATACATATATATCCCCAAAGCAGTTCACAGCTGCCAGCCACTGCCCATCAGAACTAGTAAACAATCTTGTTATGGGTGGCTCAGTTGGAGGTAATTCTTGATCTTGTGATTCGCGACGGGGTGTAAAAGTATGCAGTAATTCTGACTTAACTTCATCTGCCCTCCCAACATTCACAACCTACAAAAAGCAAAAAGTATTGGTAAAACAGATAGATTATTTTCCAACACTTTTGCAACCATTGCCAAGCAAATCAACCAAAAGAGAAATTTAGAAGTTAATTATACAGACCAACTTACAATTAGTCCAACCATTCATGCATTAGGGGGGGCACCGTTCAACAAATCACAAAAAAATAAAGAACTTATATGAGCAGGATAACAAATTACAGTTGATTGACACTCAAACCCTATCTGGACAATAATCATAATGACAACGGCAAACACCATAAGTTCCTTTAAACAGTCTTCAGATACAAAAAAATTACCAAGTTCCACTGGCCAGAATAGCAAACAGCAAATGATGCACAGCACGATAATCATAAAATACAGATTAAAATAACCATAGTTAAGATAAGTTCAGAAATTCTTGAAAAGACAAGCAAAAGAAATTCCCTTATGAAGTAATGTACCCATACTTTAAATAAAACACAATTTAATCATAATAAAGATGAGGGATGAGGCATGTTGCTATCTTACATATATCCTTTTATCGCAACCTGCTACTATCAACTTGGAGGAGTCATGAGTAAAACTCATAGAATGGGCAAATGGTAATATCTGAGGAAGCTCCCTTTTTCTAACATCCCACTTGATTTTTCCAACTTCATCCCTTTTCAATTGAAAAAGACTAGGCTTTTTATGATCAGAGTATGCAAATAGCGCCCCTGAATTAGAAATGCTGCTGCAAATTATCTTCTGAGACGCCTTACTGTTAACTTGAGCCACCACATCGTTCTTTGTAAAGCCTCCAGAGGTGCGGACATTTTTTAGTTGTAGCAATTGAACCTCTATCTTTTGCGAAGATTGGACTAAAAGCAGTTTGCATTGATTAAAGACAGAACTATGCACTAGTTGAATGGGTGTTCTCTGAGGCGCAGGACAGATATCATGAGGAGAAAACATGGTGAATTCTTTCACTGGGTATGCAAAAAGTTTTGTGTCATCTCCTGCTGAGATAAGCATAGGAACCCCCAAATGAGCCCACTTATGGTAACGGAAACTAATGGGATTTTCTGCACGACGAGCTCTTTTAATCCTCTTTTCTGGCTTAATATCTGCTGCTAAACAAAAATGCACTGCTAAGGAACAGAACATGGCAAATGCATAAAATATCAACTAAAGATACTGCCCATTTGGATAAGCTTTTCTATGGCAAAGAAACACTTTTTCAGCATTGAAAAGTACAGTTGGCTGTACTGAAATATTGACCTTCAGAAAACAGAAGAAAAACCATTTACTTTTCTCTTAAAAACAAATTTAACTTTACTAAGAATGCTTGCTTTAGACCCAAAGCTCATCCAAACTAGCTCATACAATATTTGGAAAATAAATAACAAAAAATTTACAAACAATAACTTCCAAGCAGACCTTCATGACTTATCGGTACAGCAACAGCTAGGGCCCTGATGTCATGTGTATGAGCCCTTACATAGTGAACATAGATCCATCTCTTCATCATTAATGGAGAATTGATATCATTGGATGATGCTGACTGACTACTAGATAGCTTGTAAAGAATTACCTTCAAATAAGAAAAAACTAAAACAACATTATTATAATTCACATCATCAACAGACTAAGTATGGGATAACACTGCACCTGATTGGAAATGGGACAACAGAGAATAAATTAAAGAATAAGTAATAATAACAAAACAATATACTGACTAAATACTCATTACTCAATGGAACTCATTATTCATTATTCTTGACAATATACAAATTGATACCCTGAAATATGATTAACAATGGACCTCCACTAAGAACAATTCAGGATACAGTGACACATACATTGGAAACATCCAGAAGATGCAGCATATGTAAGATTATATGGACGAAAACATAGGAAACAAACCAGAATACAAAGACTAACCACATGGTTGGCAAATAGCTATATACTATTCAATTATATAGACGAAAACACAGGAAACAAACCAGAATGCAAAGACTAATAGAGAACACTCTAACTTGTTATAAATAGAAATGGGACTAGAAATAGAAATACAAAACAAATAAAAATATTTTACATTTTTACACGTAATTGAATTTCTTAGGGTGGGCACAAGTTGGGTTGGATTGGATTTGTGACATTTTTTATCTGATCATATCAGTTTTAATCAATTCGGAATGGAACAGATCAAATTTATCAAATCAAACCTTCAATATGTCACGTGTTAATCAATCATTACAAATGATGAGACACTATGAACCACACCAAATTCACTTGCTAAATCAAGTCATCATAAAATTACACTAAAGGCTTCGAACCATCTCAATATCAACAACCAAATGTTCAAACTACAAATTTCTCTGTTTTGTAAAAATCACTAGTTTTTTACTTCTATTGACAAAATTATACAACCAAACATTAACCCAAAATCATCACTGGCATCTTCAATCCTTGGAGAGAAGTAGTTGGAAACCTCACATGCCTTTCATCCTATCCGAGAGAATAGAACTACCTCTCTAGTGGTCCACTTTAACCATATCCTTTCAATCATTTCAATTTCTACTTGTGATTTTTGGTTTCCACTTTTTCTCAATCATTATACTATTTAAACCTTTTAACTCTACTATTATTTGCAATATGGCATTCATATATGTACATTACCAATAATGACAACATCATACACATTCCCATGTGGTCGCACATAAAACATATTAAAATATTAATTTAAAGTGCAGAGTGAAATATACATAGCCACTACTTGAATTTGACCTTAACAACAATGGCAATTATGCAAATAACATCTTATAAATGTGTGAAAAACTAACAAGTAATGTCAAAATATATCGCCAAACAGCTATCAAATACACATACATAAGCAGCCAATTGAAATGCCAAAAAGACAAATAAATATGGTTTTAAAAGATTCACAAATAATGCAACTCAGTACCTGGCCATCAGAACCAGCAGAGAATACCCTATTATGACTAGGACATGCTGCCAGAGCATGTACATGTCCCTTGTGTAAAGAATGTGCTTGCAAGAGAGTCCCATGTTGACTGTCCCAAAACTGGACACTACCACTGCTGTCCGCACTAACAAGTGTACCAGACCTAGATAATAACTAATCAATTAGCTACAAGAGTTTGCAAATAGGAAGAAAGAACTCTACCATCAAAATTATAATAATATGGCAGGCATGAATTGCAGAAGTATGCATATTTAGTTTCATTTTGAAGGCAATTCAGCAAAAAGATGCATTCTCTATCACCTTAAAGACAGTAATGACCATATGCAAAGTTCATGTCCATTGCCCAACCCTCCAAGTCCAGCTGTAATCCTATAGATTTCATTGCCCAATGTAGCATTCCAGCATCGTATCAACCTGTGAGGAGACAGACAAGAAACATAAATAAGGACACTTAATGATATACAGACACCAATTAATAAATGTCTACGTTGCCAAATCTACTTAATGTTTTGCATAATCAAGCATACAATTTTGGTTTCTAGAACAAGAAAATAGGTGAAAAACACCAAAAAAGATTAGCAGCACACACAATGAACTTCTATGAATTCACAACTTCAATACATACCCATCACTACTTCCTGAATATATACAGTTAGCATCTGTACTCCAAGTCACGCTTAAAACTCGTCCTGTAAACCACGACACAAAACATCCTCTTAATGGGAGATTCAAATAACAAATGGGAAACCTGCTGTAAGACAAATAACTTGAGGAAAACCTCACCTTTCACCGGGGGCAAAGATTTTACAAGAATAAATTCATCTGTGTCGGATATATCATAAATTCTCACACATCCATTGTCGAGGGCAATTGCCACGCGTGGATGCTCACCAACAGAAAGCCTAAGAGGACCAGGTGAACCAGAATCGTCATTTTCATCACTTTCACTGCTCTCGTGTTCATCAAAATCATGAAACCCATTCCCCATTCGTTCACCCTTCCTTTTATCATTGATCTCGTCACTCTTAGGGAAAGTCACTGCCATTTGCCAGATTGTGACACCGTCCGATGGCAGCACCGTCTGCAAGAGCGCCTCGTGTCAATTTAAGCAACGGACACAATATACACAATAGAAAAAACACTTTAAAAGACCAAACATAACAACAAACATTACCCTGACAAGTAACTAAAAACACATTCATGGTTTTAAATTGCAGCCCGCAACCGCAATGTCAAGGTATTTTGACACCCCGCAATCGCATCACGACCGCAATTGCGGCCGCATCAGCATCCTTTTCCTGCAATTACCAGCAATGTAAAGGTTTTCTGGCTCACGGCAATCGTGACAGCAACCACAATTTAAAACCATGAACACACTAGCAAGCAAGAACACATAGGAGAGTCTCTAACTTATAAGATTTCTGTAAGGATTAGCATCAATTTCATAAGACAAAAAAAAACACATAAAATAGTTCACAAGCTTCAATGTAACACTTAAAAGACTTCACACTCACGATACCTTCTGCGTCAAGTGGAAAAGATCCCACTTAGTAACGGAGCCATCTATGTTTGACGAAAACAAGCGGCTTCCGTCGGGGCCGCCGGGGCACCAAATAAGCGACGTTACTATTCCGTTAGGGTTTCCGTGTATAGTCTGAAACCGCCAAAAAATCAAAGCATCAGAAGGAGAAGAACAAGGGAAAGACGTTGATCGTTAAGTTAGTTAGTTAGGTAGCTACTACCAGCTGACAGTGCCAGCCGATGGAGCCGGGAGAGACGAGCCAGATTTCGAGGGAGCCGTCTTTGCGGGCGGCGGCGACACGCGAGCCGTCGAAGCTGGTGGCTAAAGCGATGACCGGCGAAGGGCTCCACTCGACGGAACTGAGCCTGAAGAGTTCGGCCATGATGGAGCCAGCCACAATCAGAAACAGTGCGTTGCGGTGCGCGTGAAATAAATTTTGATTTTGAAGAAGAAAGAAGAGTAGGTTAGAGAAGAGACACTAGAAGAAGAAGAAGAAGAAGAAGAAGAAGAAGGGAATGAAACAAATGCGGCCATAGTTTTCAGTTAGGTTTTGTTTCTGAGGTTTAAGCGGGGATTTGGATTGGATGGATCACAGGCCCATTAAGCTTCTTAATGCTTTCCTTGGACTCTTTTGTACTCGCTAGCCCGTGTAATAGGATGATAATTTTTTAATCGATCTTTTATTTTATCTATATATCTATATCTATATCTATTTAAATCTATATATCTATATCTATTTATATCTGTATATCTATATCATATAAAACAGTAAAACACAGTTACTGATTGTGTTTCTCAGCCTGCGTCTGCGTCGCACTCCTGATTAAAAGATGTGTCACTTGTTTATAATTTAAAATTGTAATAAAAAAATAAGAAAATATTTTCAATTCATATATAATGTATATTCATACACATTATCTTTTATTTAAATTAGATAATTATTTTTCTATTTATTATATTATGAACATATTAATAAATAATGACTCAAGACTCATATTTCACACTATAAATACAGGTTCTCTTTAAATTTTTACTCATCTGATAAATCGTGAATACTCGTCTCATAATCACTTAATACTCACCATCCGAGACACTTATTCAGAATCCCTCTTCTTTTTTACTCAGTTATACTTCCATAATTGATATACCATCCGAGACACTTATTCAGAATCCTCTTCTTTTTTACTCGGTTAGATTCTCATAATTGATATATTTACTTGAGCGTGGAGTGTTTTTCCTCTTTTTTGCATATCTCTTTCCTAAACAAGATTAACACATCATCCGACGTGTAGAATTTAGAATTCACCTAGACCACGTCTAACTAACACGTAAAATTTTTAGATTTTGATAAAAATAATATATATCATTTATTCAATTAAAAATAGTAACAACATTTAAATGTATATTTATTATCATCTATATCATCATTATCAACTAATGAATATCAATATAAAAAAAAAAAAGAAAAAAAGAAACTGCACGATTATTATTTGTTTTTACAAGTAACTACCTAGCATTATTGAATTTGTGATGAGTAACTACTTAAATAGCTCACTAAAAGTTTGAAAGTAGTACCATTGAAGAGAATTGTTAGTTCAAAATCACATCTTCTATTTTTATATTTGAACTTATAATTTTTTTCTAAAGTGAATATATGAAAAACTCTTTTTTGTATATTTTGTTTGAAAGGTAAAAGATTATAATTTAATTTGAAAAAAAATTAATCAAGCATAATATTATTTCGAAATACAGTAGTAAAAAAACTTTTAAAAAAATAACATTTTTCTATTATTCTACTATTGTAAATTACATTAGGGCAATAAATTAATATACTGTTATTTTTAATTAAATCAATATCACAATAATGTCCATGAAAACTTTTGAATTATATTATATTATTAATTTTATTTCATTAAACAGTGTAATTTCAAATA
>PYAF01006022.1:127525-143354 GCA_007407185.1 Glycine tomentella | reverse complement strand
ATTTACAATAATCAACAAATTTCTTTTAATTTAAATTTAAATTTATAATTTTATAAAAAAAATCACATGTAAATATCTTCTATTACTTTTTATTAATAAATAAATTTTATATTAAAGATATATGAATTAATTTTTTTTAATAATGTAAAAATGTTAAATTTATCAACATAACTTTTATACAATCTAAAAAAATATTTTTCCAAAATTTATTTGTGCATTACAGTATCACTAAGTTAGTATATTATATAAAAAAAGTTTTATATAAAACTAAAATATTTTTTCATTTCTAAAAAGTTATAAAAAATATTTTTGGTTCCTACGAAATTTGTTGATTATTGTAAATTATTTTTCTTTCCTAACAAATTTGTTGATTATTGTTTATCGTCACAAAATTTAAATGTGAGTATCTTTTTTGGAGTTAAGTTTAAATTCATCCAAATCTATTTATATCTATATGACATATTTTTTAATTTAAATTTTAAAATATAATTTATGAAGATTAGAAATTGTCATAAATTTAAAAAAATTAAAACATAATTTTGAAAGTTAAAAATAGTCAAATTGAAGAAGGGGGGGTATATGCAAGAAATCCCTTTCTCCCAAACCCAGATCGAACGTTATAATTGTTGGTGCCCACCTTCGCCGAGCTCCTGCCATGGACGACGGTGCTTGTAAAAAAATGCATATTGCATAACAAAATGCAAATAAAGGCTGAAACTTTAACCAAAAATCAAACCTTTTCTGATATTCATAAGAATCATTTCAACCCCATAAGAATCATTTCACGTTAGAAATGAAGCAATTTTCAAAGCCAAGAACCAAAAAGGGGAAAAACCTAGGGGATTAGTTTTCAGGCGAGGAATTGGGGAACTCCAAAAACGGTAAATAGGGTGGCGGGGGTGAGGGAGAAGGTGTGGTCGTTGTAGCTGTGGTAGTCGTGGTTGGTGGCGGCGGCGACGAATCACCCATGGAAGAGGGGACCATCTCGGAGATTGGGGATTTCGTTTTAAAAGTAGAAGAGAAAGAGATACCAAACACAAGTAACTAATTTTGATGAACCTCTTTTCTAACTAGAACAGGTGCATGTGTACTTTAATACAATATTGCCTTGCACCCTTCAATTTCCAGTTTCTCAATGTTTCTCCAAAATGTCAATTAGTAGTTTAGAATCCATCTATAACCAGAAATTAACATAAATAATGAACGGTGCATACAAAATTTGAATCTACAAAATCCGAAAAAAAAGAGTAAAAAGAAGAATACAAAATCTAAAGACCATTTACTTGATTCAATCAATGCCAGAAACTAGGACAAGGTTTTTTCAAGTATTTGTTTTCCATGGAAATATAAACACGCTCTGAATTATGGAACGCATCTCTCATCACAAAAAAGTTGTAGTAGCCAAATGAGGATTTCATCAAGGAGAAATGGAACCAATAGCACCTTCATGTACAAATAAAACCATATGTCAAATCTACTTTTATCAACTTTTATTAAGTTAAATTAATCTTTTTCTCTTTAATTAATTACCTAATATTTTTTAAATGCTTTAATTAATTCAATCATTACTTATTTTTTTAATTGCTTGATTAATATTAACTTTGATATGAACTTAATAGAAATACAAACACAAAGACGTGACAACAATTTATTTTTGCTTGTAATTATAAAGCAATTTTAAACATTTTTTCAAAAAGATTGGATGTAATAAAATCAAATCTGATTTTTTACACTAAAAAAATAAATATAATACTAATCCATTATTTATTACGTTACTTTATTTTCTCTTCTCTTTAATTTAAATTATTTTTAATCATATTGACTAAAAAAATCTATCAAATTCTGCCTATTTATACTCATTTAACCATTTTCTTATCTTAATCTACATTGTCAAGATGATCTAACTCATTTGGTTAAATAAAATACATAAGTTATTATAATATATATGTTCACAGATATACTAAATCACATGCGAATTCGACTTGACCCAAACATTTATGTTTGGATTAGACCCAAATTAAACCAATTAAACACTTGAAATTTTAGATTGAATCAGAAATTTTAATATATGGACCTGTTGATATTTTTTTATAATCCTACATATAAAAAACTACACTAACCATTGACCAAATTGATGTTACTAACCTTTAACAACAATACTCTTTTTTTTGTTAGCCACCTAATGACATTTGGTATAATATCAATATCAACAACACATTTAACCCAATCTAATTTAGTATAATATAAATATCCAAAATAAATGTAAAGAGCTAAAAATTAAACAAGATTTGCATGGGAATGTGGAATGTAGTATGTACAATGTTCATCTGAAATGTGGCAAGATTACAAGTTGATGGTGTACATGAATGTATTCTATTGGAACATGTAAATTTTCATCCGAATCGAATTTGCAACTTCCATATACTAGTTTACATATTTTGTTAATAGAAGCTTTATAGATAATCTATACATGTTCAAGAATCAACTATTGAATCACTGCGCTATCAGCAACTTCGTCAATTTCCATTCTTGCAACCTCTTCATTTTCCCCCTCATCTTTCTCAATCTTCAATCTCTGTTTGATAAGTGTAAGAACTTTAGTTACAAATACAATTTATGTGGAAGCAAGAACATTGGGTGTTTATAATGACAAATAAGAACAAAATAAAAAAGGAGAAGAAATGATAAAAAATAAAAAAAAAAATCCTAAGTTGACAACATGGGGAATTGTTGAAATCTTTCTTTATCCATTGCCTTATCAAGGCATCAACCTAGACTTGGAAGAAAAATTCTATGTTTATGTAGCACCTATATTAGTTTCATAGATCCGCAAGCAGTTATTAGATCGAAAAAAGATGTATACATTAGACAATGTAAGCCTAGGGATCTAAAATAAGATCCTCTCCTTGTTAAGATTCGGTCATTGATGAACAACCCACAAGTCCATTCACACACAATCTGACTCTAGATCCACACAACAGTAATTGGGTTCTCCATCTGCTGCAAAATCACATTTTAATTAGATACGGAATAGTGAACATAAATCGACCCTGTTATGATATCCATACCACCATAGGTCCTTGCCTAAAATAAATGATTGAATTAGCATCTTTTCTTTCTCTCACTTTATTTAGCTTTTCTTTTTCTAAAGAAGTATGCCTATGATTTCAACCCTACTGGTACTCAATTTTCTCCCAAAAGAATAGGTATGCAGGACTTGAAGCAGGACACCTAATTTCAAATACACAAGCAAATAGAGTCATTAAATCTAAACAATAATCACCTTTATAGCCATAGACGGGTCCTTTGTTTTAAAGCATGTTTTGATATAGCTTAGCATCTTTTTTGTCACTTTCAGCTTGAAGTTGCTTCAATAGCATCTTTTTTGTCACTTTCAGCTTGAAGTTGCTTCAATTTCTTCTGAATTACCTTAACATCCCTGAAAAATGAAAAAAATATCATTTCTTTAATGAGTATGAGAAGCATTCATTTTACACCAACAGTAATTTCTTTTTGGAGAATCAACCCTTTTAAGTACCTGTTTTGTGGGTCCACCGCAAGAGCTTTCTTGATGTCCACATCTGCTAAAAGATAATCTCCAGTTTCTATATATGCTTGTGCTCGTCTGTAAAAAGCTTTCACATTGAAAAATTCAACATCAAGCGCCTGAGAAGAGAGTAAGAAATCCATTATGATAGCTACTCTAATAACCAGGCATACATCTTACAAGTTGAATATGAGTTGATATTAATCCATCCATTTCCTTGTTTGCACTCAGAGGCATGCATCAGCATACATGAAGCTTCCAATATATGTGGAAAATTTTCCACTTAGCTATTTTACAAGTTGTAACTGTCTAGACATCTGACAGTAGTGTAATGGGAGAGTGAGAAAAGGGCGAAGCCTGTTAAAGTGTTAATTTTTAAAAGCAAGAGAAGGAGCAAGGAGATGAAAGCAAGAATTCAGTGGAAAGGGAGGAACTTGAGAGAAAAACCTAGATTTGTTGTGAAAACACTACTATCATCCTCTGAATATTCGAAACACTATTATTTATGTTTCTTTCTTATTTCTGTTTCTGAAATCTCGGTTAGTTCCCAGTTTTTGTAACATTCGAAAGAATTTCTATAAGACTATTGCGTACAAGCTAGTTACCTCAAGAAACTCATAATTCAGAAATAGCAGACCAGGACTCTTGTGAGAATTATTTTGATTTCCTTAACCTCCTAATTTGTTATACCTAAAGCATACAACTTGTTATCACTTCTCCCACCCATAGTTATTCTCTCCAATTAGCCAATCTGCTCACAGAATTGGCTTTTTCAAATCTTATGCATGAATTGATAGGCTGTTACCTGTGAACAAAGCTTGATTGCTCCAGGAAAGTCATTAAGTTTAAGGCTACAAGCTGCACCATTCAACCAGCATGACACTTTCAGTGTCTGAGCTTGCTTTTGCTCATCAAACCCAAAGGATCTATCTTCATCAACAAAATCAGCAGCCTGAGAGAGAACAAGGTATCATGGATTTGGCAGAAATATGAACTAAAGGAATCTTAAGGAAACTTAAAAACCAAAGCCACCACAAGTCAAGGATTTACCTTTTCATATTTCTTCCCTGCTCGCTGATAATTGCCAACTTTAAATAATACATTTCCTTCTTCTTTCATTCTCCCAGCCACCTCAATTTTCTCCTTACTATTCAATTCCCATGGTGCTTTCTCCTTTAAATCAAATAAAAGTTAGAATTATTGAAAGCAATGCTGCATGAGAAACTATACATATATGTATCTAACAGACAAACATACTGCAAGTCATTTTGGTTTTCTCCACTCTTTTGGTAAATGATACAAGTTTCCATCTCCTTACTATTTTGATATTTTTTCCTCTTACCTTAACAAAATCCATCATCTCAATGTCATAGACTACATTTGAGCCCGGTGGCACAATAGTGATATCTCGTCTCACTTCAACATCTCCAAATGCATAATCAGGATGTATGCTAATTATCGCCCTCTCACCCTTCTTCATTGTTGCCACAGCTCGGTCTAGACCAGTAATCACTTGTTCTACAGACAACAAAGTAGAAACACTATTATCATCCCTTCCTAGATGTCATAAATACTCAATAATCCTCAGTTCATTACCAAGCAAGTGGAAAAATGCATATTTTGAAATTATGAAGTTTTAGGTATAGGGAGGAAGAGATATAAAATAGAATGAAACACTGAATCAATATTAACTGAGATTTATTACAATGTCTTGATGAGTATGATATGTTCATAAAAGAGAACACTAACCCTTATTTATACTAATCGTAATATTAACTAAATAGGGAAACAAATCATGACTAGATAAGGAAATATGGTAACCAATCCTAACAAATGATGAGGAAATAGAGAAACTAATCCTAGAGCATAATCTAAGACATTCCAAGTTATGATAAAATATTTTCATATATTCTAACTAAAAAGCATACAAAAGAGTGTAATTAAAGAAGGATAAGAATAAGCTCACCCTCATCAGTTATGAATTCCAAGGGTAGTGTTTCACCAATTCCTCTTTTCTCAAATACAGTGCCATCTTCTAGCATAGCTGTGAAGCTCACTGCCATAATTTCATCAAAAGCAATTAATAAACTGAGGATTTGTCTTCCTTTTCTTCTTGGACTTTAATTTTCACAATTAATAAAATTATAGTTGAAGTACCTTCTTACTTTAAAGAAACAACGAACTTTATATACTTACAATACGAGTATTTACCCAGAAAACCATTCTAAAAAGAAGCTATATACAAGTTACGCGGTACAATTTGTATTGTTTGTCTCTGGTGAGTCATGACCATAACAATGGTCATTATATCTTTATTATTTGTGTGTGATTGTACTATTATGGCCTGTCTAGATGCAGAAGTTAATATATTTCCTTTAATGTTTTCATTTTTAAAAAGAATTGGGATGATTAATAGTTGAAGTAAACTTGAAATTGAATTGGCAGATAACATGGGAAAAAGAACATTAAATCCTTGTCGCCAATAACATCAAGTGACACTAGATTTGGGAACATTAAAACGAAAGTATTCACAACTCATAATTTTAGTATAGAAGATATATGAACTGAATTATTCTTCCATAAAAAAATTTGGTAAATTATTGTATTTCATTTTTAAACTAACCTCACAAGTGAATAACATAGTTTATGTGATTCACTACTTATATGCTAATAATTTTAACACTAAAGGAAATGAAAGAAATCAGAAATAGAAAAATTAGTGTCACGCAAAGATTCTGCTAATATAGATTATAATGAAACATCTGGCCATGGCCATAAATTTGAAATTTCATCTTGCATCTTATGAAGTTAATCCTTACAATTCTAGATCCATTCTGATTCATATCAACTAAATTAATAACCCATCAACCCAAGTGGTTAAACTTGTTGAGCTTAAATGAGTGTTGTTTTCTTACCAGTAACATTTGCACCCTCATTGGCTGTGAAAGCACCCTCCCCTTCTTTCAAAATCTTTTTAATCACCTTGGAGTCACCAGCAACATTTATGACATGCTTGAAGGACACCAATTCAATATTAACATGCAGCACTGAATTTGGAGAATTGAACAGAGCCCACTGCCAGCTTCTCTACCCTTCTCCCCAAAGGCATCTGGAGTAACCGTATAAATAACTTCCAAATTAATTACAAGAGATAGTGGACTGCAATATCCATCAAGCTAATGAATAAAAGTGTAACTCCAAGCTGACATCCAGATATGGAATAACTTGTAGCCAAGAAGAATTTGAAAGAAGCAGCAAAAATTAATAAGAATAAATGGAAATGAACCCTAATTTGCAGGAAAGAATTGTGCCAAAAGTCAGCTTAACTTTCAATTGGCTTACACAATTGATGCACAAATGTTGACGTTTGCAGTTCCCTAGACTGATCAATTTATCTTATCAAGGGCAATTATGGTAAAGTATCCAAAATGCTAGCAAACAGAAACTAACTAGGGGAAGGCAGAAACATTTCAATGGACTGCATAGATGGTTACACCATTTTCATTTCAATCAGAGTCATATTTTGAGAGCAAAGTTTCATGCATCTCAACAAAATGAGGAAATATATGCCCACATAATAAACCTTTCATCTGGTTACCCGAAACACAAAAAATACAGATAATGTAGGCATATTAGAAGAATAAAAGACATACACTGGGGTTGGAGAATTAATTCAGCCTTCTCTCCCCTTGTCATAGTCATGATTACTTTTGGCAATATAGGAAAAAGATGACCTACAAGCATCACCATAATTGGTCAAACAAACTGTGAGATGAAAATGAAATTATATTCCATCCAAAAAACAGCACAACCCGTTATTAACATCCTTCACGTGAAACTCAACTCCTCCTTCCAGCGTCTCCACAACAACAGTGCCATTATCAAGCACCACCCGATACTTTACTGCAGCAGCAAAATATCCAACAACAACTAATAAGCAGACACAATCTTTATTCATAAAACATGCCAAAAGTGATACAGCAACCAAAAAACATCAAAATGAATAACAACATGAATTTAATTAAAATGCCCTAACAATGTAAAGGCTTTTTACACTGAAACCCAATCATGGATCATCATGTGCGATAAAACTATTGCCTTTTGTAATAATTACATTAAAAAATCATATCTAATTTCTACTTGGTTGATAGTGTAAAAAATCTATACATTAACAAAATATAAAAAATCAATTATTTTTTGTGTGTGTGAAATCACATGCATCCTTAATAGGAAACAATCATGTATATCTATTCAAGTCAGACAGGAGCATTATGGGCAACAAAGCTCTCTCTCACTCGAGACTACTAATTAAGCTGGAAGAGCCTTGTGTGTTGACCCATACACTCAGTGGTTATGAAAATCAAATTCTAACATATAACTCTCAACTTGGTGATATGTTCAATCAATGGGAAGTTGAAAAAACATTCATAATCAAGAACAATCAACTATATTAGATTACCAAGCACTTCATCAAGATCACCAGGGCGCTCAATGCCACTCCCCTTCTCCATAATTTTCTTGACAACTCCACCATCTTTGCAAACATCCACCACCGTGATCCACGAAACGAGCTCCACCTCAAACTGCACAGCAGAGGAGTCGTCGGAATCACGCGAAACATTGCCATCACCACCATCTCCGGACAACGTGAACAATGCCACCTCCCCTTTCTTCATAGTGATAATGGCACGGTCCAACCCAGCAGCAATGTCATCTTTTCCAAGAGCAAACGTCCTAGGTTGATCCCTCTCCCTAGTGGAATCAAACGTTGTTCCATCGAGCAATGTTCCAATTCCAACACAGCGAACTGCACTGAATTGAATAATGTAACAAAGCATTATGCACTGGTAAGTGATAAATAACTAAACTTTGTATCAATAGATTGAACATTGAAGTTTTTTTTTTTTTTTTTTGAGATATAAAGTTGGTAAATTAGTTGGTGGTTGGGAAAGACTAAAGGAAGAAGGGAATGGAAGAGAGGCTGTGGTTCGAATCCGGCAACTGACATTTCTAATAAAATTAACAAGTTAACAGTTTTCGATAAATAAAAAAATAATACTAACCAGTTACGACGTCGTCGAAGTTGGGGAACTCCCACCCCTGTCCGCGTTTGAGAAGCTTCTTCTTGAAACCACTGAATTCGCTCTCTTCGCCGACCTTCTGCGGCGGCGCTAAATCGACTATCTCGCCGGGCTCCTCGTCGAATTCATCCTCCTCCGACAACAGCACCACCATGTTTTTTATTTTTTTTTTCCTTTCTAGTCTATTCTCGAACAATCTTCCTCAGATTGTTATATATATATATATATATATATATATATATATATATATGTATAGAGAGAGAGAGAGAGAGAGAGAGAGAGAGAGAGAGAGAGAGTTTAATCTCAATGCTGAGGTTTTTAAAGTTTGACTATGCAAAATCAATTAGAAATTTTGTTAGATATGACTTTTAAATAATTTCTAAAAAAATAATAAATTTATTATACATGCTGAATTTTGACTGAATTTTTAGAAAATTATAATTTCTACAAATAATTTAATTAAATAATATTATTACATCGATAGTAAAGAAATTTTAATATTATTATTTAATTAACTTTAGAATCAAAATGTACATAGAATCCTGTGAATATTTTATTTTATTTTATTTATAAAAAAATCTATATTTGGCTATTATGGAGTGAGTTTGTTTAAATGTTTCATAATTATATACTTTTTATTTCCATTTTAAAATTGTGTGTTTAGTGATTAGTTGATTATTATGAGTTTTATTTTCCTCAAATCTACTTTTAAGTCTTTATAATTTTAAGATTGAACAATTTTAGTTCCTAAATTATTAATGTAACATATGAGTGATATTGATACTAGAAATCAAAATTATATATTATCAATATAACATCAATATGTATCAAATTATCATATCATCCATCATGTTAGCATGTGAGTGCCAGATTTTATTTTTAAGCATGCATCTGCCGCACGTGAGAGAGACATGCAGTTCTCATATTCAGATGCAAAAATCTAAAGCAACTTGGGTGTTTTTTCCACCGGAATGCTGGTTACTTTAAATTCCACTCCTTTGCAAACACAAACAGTATAATGGCATGGCCACATGGAATCCAAATTCCTAGCATAATGGCAGAGGCAGTGACCATTGTGTACCCTCTTAGCCTCATGTACCTTCATATCCACAGATAAGAACTAACTAATCACACATTCTGAAAATGCACAATAAACCTCAGTGAAACCTTTCTTGCTTAATTTCTTCTATGATCATAAAGTAGCGTGTCATATACAATGATTCAATTGAAGGACAAAATGACAGCTAGCTAGCGTTGCACAATCACAGGAAAAACAAAATGACAAGAAACATCAATTTAGTGTGCCAAGCACAGAATTTTTTTTAAGAAAAGCAAATTGCAGAGGCATTGGAAGTTTGATAATGAAGTGTTGCAAGTTCTGCCTGCGTCTTCTTCAAATACTCCATCTCCTCCCTCCATAGCTGTCTCCTCTTATGCTCAAGTAATGATGTATCAGACTCCTTAACTGTGGCTCCACTGCTGTGGAGCACTGCATCTACACCTTTGTGGTCAGGATTAGCTCGTGGCAAACCACGTAATCAGGAGTACGTAATATTATTGAAGTTTTCAATTGATTAATCTTATTACGGCTTAAATTGAACACTATCTAGAATCTATCAATACAATAAGATTTGTCTATTATTATTATTATTATTATTATTATTATTATGTTCATTAACTCTAATTTCTTGTTTTATTTTGAAGTTATTAATCTATATTTTTATTAAAAAAAGTTACTTATTTACAGGGATTATTATATGCTTTAAATTTTATATCTTATAATCTAATCATAAAAAGTATTGTTTTCATATAAGAACTATTATCTATAGGTGTTACTATTTTTTCTGAATATATTACACGCTAATATTATCGTTTGGATGATTGTGTGTTTTTTTTTTTAAATATCATTTTGAAAATAAAATATGTTTGACAAACATAAAGTTGAAATAATTTTTTATCTCAATTTCAAAATAAATTTACATTCATCTTCAAAATCAAGGAAAAAGATTTTTGTGAATTAGATTTTTAATTTAAAAAACAAATTCTCATCATTATCATCTCTACTGCCACCACCATATTGTCGTTGTTGCCATATTACCACCACTCAATTTTATGCTAGCAACCAGATCTTTAATTATATACCCAATTGTATTTTCCCTTCTATTCTAAATGAAATACAATTAAGTATCTTTACTCTGAAAAAAACTACCACCATCATCATTATTTCATAATGAAATGAGATAAGATAAAATAAATGTTTTATTTTATTTATCTTCAATTTGTAACATTTTTATAAAAAAAAATCCCCTATTATCTGCTAAAAAAAAGATATGTGAGAAAAAAGTTGTAAGATATTGTAATTTTTTTTACACATTACAGAAACTACTTCCATAATGTATTTAACAATATTGAGCAATAATTTTTCAAAAATACGTTTAGAAAACTTTTTTTAAACTAGTTTTTTAATACAATATTTTTGTTAAAAATTAAAATTAAAAAAATAACTGACAAGGGTGTGAATAGCATTTCTCTTGGGTGATTTAGATTTCTGGAGTAAAACAGAGCAACAGCACCACAAGATCAGCCCAACAAAATAAGCCCACTCTAGCAGTAAAGTGGTGACAGAAAATCATTTGATAACCCTCTAAAGTTCTAAAGTAAAAAAAAAAACAAAAAACAAGTCATTTAATTATTTTATTTATATTATTAATTAATTCTATTTAGCAAAAAAGAAAAAAATTCATATTATTCTCATTAGAAAATTGGACATTTCATTAATGATCACTTTTATAAACTATCTCATTGAAACAATCTATTTTGATTCGATAAAAAAAAATATTTAAGAGTCAATATAACAAAGATAAACCAGTTTGTGTACCAACGAGAAAAAAAATGTTAGGACTCACGGTGAACTAAATGTTACTAATAAACTTGTATCGAAATAGTAATTAATAAACCAATTGTTTTTGAGGAATGGATGAAAGTTTGAATCTTAGAAAAATGTCATTTTAGAAGAAAGTATAATAATACCACTTCCTATATTTGGAAGAGTCTTTTTTTTAAGGATATTTGAATGAGTCTAAGAAGTGTAAAAGTAGTTGAAAAAAATAAAACTTAAAGGAGTTTTGTCTAGTTTATTAATATTACGTAAGAGAGTAATACTTTTTTCAAAGGAATATATTAAGGTGGAATCTCATCATGTTTCTGTCATATCACCAAAATCCGTTATGATGATACCTTGTGTAACATTTAAAAAAGTTTATACTTTATATAATCAATTATTTTGACCAACTATTTGTTGAATTTGACCAAAAAATGTTTTCACAGTTATTATCGGATTATTGGTTTTTAAGTTATAATTATAATTCCTCTAAAAAAAGTTTTAATTATAATTCACTTAAAAACAGTTATAATTATAAATTATAATTATTATATATCTAAGATATCGTAAAACAAATTCGACATATTTGAAAGGTATCCAAGAAATAAAAAATATAAAAAACAATATTAAAATATATATGAAGATTTTATTTTAACAGGAAATCAGGAGGTTTAATTTGTATAAAACTATAATTATTATATATCTAAGATATTGTAAAAAAATGAGACATATTTGAAAAGTATGCAAGAAATAAAAAAACATAAAAAGAATAATAAAATATATATCTTAGATTTTATTTTCACGGGTCATAATACTTAATTTGTGCATTTTATCCATAAACTAGAGAGATTTACATACGAGAGCAGAGTGAGAAAATATTTCTTTTGCTTTTTTATATAAAGAAATTAAATATATTTATTGTGATATACTCACAAATAATATCTTCATATTTTATTTTTAGGAACAATAATTACGAGACTAAAAAAAAATTGTCCCTGAAGCAAAAAACATCATGAATTAGTTATAACAGCTTCAAAACCCCTGACAAGTGAAAGGGAAGTTACTCTGATTCGTATTCGATTTAATTCGCACAAACAAATCTGTAGCTTGCAAGGTGTAAACTTTGTCATTATTACACGAATTCTCTTACTATAGTCAGACAAATTAATTAATAACCACTCAAATAATAGTTCCTCCGCTTTCGCCATCTCATCTCATTTATTAAAATCCAAGAAAACATAAAACTCGTGGCTAATTACTCTTGAGTCTTGATAATAATATGTCTTAATTTTTAATAGTGATAACATAAACAGCTCAATTTATGTCACCAAACTTTCAAGAAACTCAAATTATTTTCTTCAATAATTATTTTTGTTAACGAATTATTTCTCTTTTCAATATTTAATTAAAAATTAAATAATTCGTAAATAATAATTATTTATATAAATAATTCTCTTTAATTTTAAAGAATTTCACTACTACAAAATCTGTTTTTCACTACGGTCGGTGGATCGACTTTGAAAAATTATTTCAACTACGGTTATTATGCTAATCGTGTTTGAATAGTGAGATATCCACTACGGTTCTATTGTATGAACC
This sequence comes from Glycine tomentella, assembly GCA_007407185.1. Taxonomy (NCBI): domain Eukaryota; kingdom Viridiplantae; phylum Streptophyta; class Magnoliopsida; order Fabales; family Fabaceae; genus Glycine; species Glycine tomentella. The sequence goes on along the minus strand of PYAF01006022.1, from coordinate 130,246 downwards.
GTCTTTAATTAATCGGTTTCTTAAAAAAAAAAAATTCCATCATTTCTATTACGGTTCTGATAGCTAACCGACTTTAATTAATAACTATTCAAAGACGGTTGGCATAATAACCGACTTTGACTAGTGGCTATTCAAACACAATTGGTATGAAGGACCGACTTTGATTAGTGGCGATTTCTACTACGGTTGTTATAGTTAACCGTAGTAGAAAAGTATTGTTTTTTTTTAGTATATATTTTCCTCTCTTAATTTAGCTGATATCAAGTTATATGTTAATTTAAATGTTCAGATTTTTACTTATATTGAATTAAAAATAATTTAGTCTAACGAAAAGTAAAATTAAATATTAATACTAAAAATGAAAGTATTATTCCTATTATTTTTAATTTAAAATGTCTATATATATTTATTATTGAGCCAACATACAAGCTAGTGGGTATGATTGATAGGTCACCATTCAAATTAGTATAATAAAAGCATTAGATAACTTAATTAAGTATCTCAAATTGAAACTTCCAATTCATTAGATAACAAAATTTATACATTAAAGAAGCACACCAATACATTGTGTAAGCAGTATAACACTAAATTTTTAATAATCAGCAAAAGAATACATCAAAGTTCAAACAAGGGTTAATTTTGCAAAAGAATATCAGAATGAACTAAACTAAACACAAAAAATGCAACAATACACTGATAAAGCTTCCAAACCAGGGTCCTTCTGCCTCCAGAATATTTTGAGCCAAAACAAATAAGATAAATGCTTAGATGTGGAATCTCTCTATGGAATCTGCTAGTCAGCAATAAGATAAAGAGAAAAGAAAATAATGAAAGAATATGAGACCAAATAAAAAAAAGGGGATTCACAATGCAATCAAAGAAAAAACAACTTGGAAAGATAACTCACCAGAGTACACCATACTGTGAACATTATCCTTACTATATCCCTTAAACACATAGCTTTTGATCTCAGCAAAATTATTTGACACCAGCAAAGCTGGCAGGGCATTGTAGTGAGAAACAATACAGGCTGATAAAGTGATCGCCTAAACTAATAAGATAAAAGAATGAACAAGTACAAGTAGTCAAGGAAAATAACCAGCATTTTTGTTTTATCCCTTGCCTGAACTAATAGAAGACAACTATGTTTGGTTTGAAATATAATATCAGAAAATAAACAACATATTTAATATATATTAGTACTCAAGTTCATTAAAAATAAAAATAAAAATATATATACACACATGAAATTATTAAAAAATACAAAATATAAAAATTACAAGTAAGTAAAAATAAAAATACAAAAATAAAGAACATATTTAATGAATAGTATAAAAAAAAGAAAAAGAAAAGCAAACAACAAGGATCAATGTGTGCACAAGCTATAATAGAAATAAGCAATATGGACAAAAGATTAGACAAAACATAAGCACCAAAAGCACAAAACAATAATTTCATAACTCCTGCAATGAAATTTTCAAACTTAAGACCCAACGATAAAAATTACAAGATATAACCAATTTACTACTCATATCAAAACCAATTTACTACTCTATCATATTTATGTCAAAAACAAAATAAAAACTTCTATCATATTAAGATTCAACTATCTTATAAACTAATTTTATCAAACATATTCTAGAAAATAATCAATTTGAGGGGCTTAAATAGCTTCATGAAAATATCTAGTCTAAACAAATATATAATAATTAAAAAAAATCTGCCAAAAATTAGAGAAAAAGAAAAGGCGTTTCCTTTTCTTCCGGCTTAGAATCATTATCCATGTGAGTACGTAGACATGGAATAATCATATAGTACGTAGTCATGTAAAAAATTGTAAGTGTGCAAATGTAGGTGGATGAGGGTTTCACGTTCAAGTGCATATAATAATTAATAAATGATCATTACAATGTCCCAATGAATATCCCATGGACCTTTTCTCAGTGACCATATATAGTATACTTCTTTACAGCAATATTATTCACTTGTTTAATAGGATATATCCGAACAGTTGTAGCTTATCACCAATCATATATAGGTTCATTGAATAAAGTTTTGAATTTAAGTCTCATGTGTATAAATAAAATTCTACTAAAAATTAGTTTAATTATATTATAAATATTTTTGCTCATACATCCAGGACATTTATTTTTGCCAAATGACTGGACTGAAAACCTGAAACTATTAAGTGGAGGTAAAAAATTGGGATATGGCCACCTGTTAGGGAACAACAACATATACTTTAGAATCATCTTGCATCCCTTAACTACAATGTTGCAGTAGTATTTATAAGTTAAAAGATCATCAAAGCAATGCATGGTAGAATCCAAAATTATTCCTTTGGACTGCAATTACCTCACGGGTCACATACATATATATACTCTAGTCCTTATGACATAATGGCTTCCTTCGCGTAGATGTCACTTGGTAACAATGACTCACATTCACATAATCTACCATGGTCCAGTAAGTGTCCTTCTCAAGAAGTGTATTTTACTTACCCTTGGTCTGCATGCAAGGTTCAAATCCTACCAAAATAAAGAATAAGACAGCGTATTAGGCTTTCAACTACTGTGTAAATAAAGTGTATTCATAGCTTATAGAGAACACAAGATATTATACCTTATTTTTCTGCATTTCCATGATTTCTTCCTGCATCAAACCAAATGTAGTTAGAGAAAGTCAAAACCATAGTTAACAAATTACAGATGAGAAATAAAG
>PYAF01006022.1:91416-127425 GCA_007407185.1 Glycine tomentella | reverse complement strand
ATAAAGTGTATTCATAGCTTATAGAGAACACAAGATATTATACCTTATTTTTCTGCATTTCCATGATTTCTTCCTGCATCAAACCAAATGTAGTTAGAGAAAGTCAAAACCATAGTTAACAAATTACAGATGAGAAATAAAGTTCTTTTTTATTTAGGAAGTGCTTTTTTATTTTATAAGAGAGGAACAAGATTGGCTCCATCTATGTCAAGGAAAGCAAGTATGGAGTTTACAGCATGAGAACTCACTTATGCCTGCCTTGAGGTTAAGTTATTTGAACTTACCAATAAATTGAGGCAATGTTTTGCCTTCTGTGCATCATTTCTCTAAGATAAAAAAAAAAAAAAAAAAAAAGAAGCAAATTCTTAGCAGAATAAGCAAATGTAAATAAGCAGAGCATATAGTATATAGTACATGAAGGATATAATTATATAATTTACAGCAAGGGAAAAATATGTATATGAATAAATAAATACCGGACACGGTGAGAGATGTGAGACTGAGGGAGCACTCTGGTTTTTAGCTTACTGCCTTCGCAACAGCCAAGCCCTGTTTCGCGACCTACATAAGCGCTTTCTCCAACGCCGAGTATCCTCTCTCTCTCACCACGCCACCGTCTTTGACTTGTGTAATATCCTAGAAAAAATTAAATAAATAGATATCTATACAAAATAAACAAATAAATAAATAATTATTGTACCCTTAGTTTATATTTCATTTATAGTATAATAATTGTAATAACTTCAAGTATATAAAATTATTATAACATCCAAAAAAAAATAGATAAATATATATATACAATAAATAAATAAATAATTCAATAAATAATTATAGTTTATATTTAAGGTATAATTGTAATAACCTCCAGCATATATTTATGACATAAATTATAAAAATAAAATAGGTAATATTCTTAAGAATATTTTTACAATAAGTATCAAGTGAAAATCAGTCACGTGAACAATTTCTTTTGGCTACATTCAAATCTTTAGAAATACTTCTCCTCAAGGCCAAGTGGAACTCCAACATCTAGCAAGCCTTCCACGTAAATACTTGTAATGATTAGCTTTAATAAAAATCTTCTAAACTTAGTTAATGGGTAACCAAAACTAAGGCATAACCAGTTAAATTTTAACTAATTCCTTTAAAATCCAACCAAATAAATAATTATAAATACCCTGCACCTCAGATAAATCCATCGGAAAAAAAAAAAAAACACGTCCAGCTTTCCCTCTCAACTTTTCTTCCTTTTTTTTTTCTTCTTCTACGTAAGTCCTTCTCTCTCAAATTTATCCCTGCTGCTCAGTCCATCAACTTCATCCCAGATAGACTAGGCATCAATCTCTAAATTTGAAATTAATTAGTTTCTATCTAGTCTTTAATTTAGTTAATAATCTAAGTTTTACGGTAATATTTTACGAAGGCACATGAGGTAATTTGACTTATTAAGCAAAGAGTTAATATCTAGATTATTAAGATTATAGGATAAGGAACACTGCAGGAATTATGCTTTAGTATATACACTTCGACCCATAGAAGTATATAAATCCCGGTAGCCATACAAGCTCGGTCTTACCCCAGTTCTATGAGACCGATTATAAACCTCTCATGGCACCTCGGCACGGAACAAGGAATCACTACCCAATCCCTTAAACCTGTCCAACACTCGTACACTTCGGCCTATGCTATACTCGGCCACCCCTGTAAAACAAACTCGGCCACCTGTGCGAACCCAACCCCGGAACCATGCAATCCGGGCATACCCATAACCACTAAGATCTCGGCACTTCGTCACCTATGTTTCCCCATGTACCTCGGTCCGGACAAGCTCGAAAATTTCACTGCATCATAATAGCTCAGTAAGCTCGGCCATATAGGTTAAAAGTGGCTGCCGTACCAATACCCATACGCCATGCCCACCTCTCAGCACCGCTAACCATTTACCAATTTCCCCTGATATAAACTATTACTGCTACTCTCAAACCAATAAGTGCCTGGGTTAGCACCACAACCATAAGCCGTAGGCATCTCATGCCAAGTAATATAGCTCAACCAACCAAGAATAGCTTTACATGCTAGGTCTCCCCACATAACCATATTAAGACAGTTTTATACTTGGCTCGGTTTCTGTTAACTCGGCTCCTTGACACGAGAATGATCATGCCATACAACCCGTTCGAGATACACGTAGAGGTCTGCACTAATTCCATCACAGGATACTAGCACCCTTTATACTCAGCTTTAGCACCTCTCTCTATAATTATATACGTAAATATATATATATATATATATATATAATATATATATATATATATATAATTAGTCATTCCTCCCTCTATAATTATATATATATACGTAACTATATATATATATATAATTATTCATGTCCATCTATATAATTATATATATATATATATATGTAACTATATATATATATATACACATATATTTATTAATTCCCATCTCTTTTATATATATCTACGTAAACTATATATATATATATATATATAAAGAAATATATATATATATATATAATTACATCATATTTAATCTATTAAGCGGATTATCCCGATTTTAATTGTTACAAGGACAATGTTGGTATGATTCTATGGTAATTATACATGATAACATTATTTCTAATTATTTCACTAACCGGTGTTCACTACAATTATTATACCACTAAGAATCGACACCCCGTAAATAGTAAATATATTTATTTGGTGCAATTTTACGTGGACAAGGTATGAAATGTTAATTAAATCTTAACAACCTTGCTTTTTGTAAGGATAGTAATATTTTTCTTATATTATGACTTTGTATGAATGAGAATGATCAGAGTTTCCAGTTTTGAAAATGGACCTATGATTTTATGAGAATGACCCGAGTTGTGAAGACATGGCCTATGCTACTATCAAAGATCAGGTGCTAATACATGGAAATTCATGCATGATTAGCGTAAGACGGTCGCAGCATTCCTACATAATGTACATATGTAGAGGCCATGTGCACCTGGGACCATTGCATTTCATTCCATGCATTCATACATTCATTTTATGCATTCACTCAGATATATTTATTTACTAATCTGTTAAATTATTTTGATGATTTAGTTTGGCTTTATTTTATAACCAGCTAACCTATTTGGTGGTTTAGATTTGCCTACTGAGAAATTTATTTCTCACTAGGTTTTATTTAATGTTTTAGATGGCTGAAATCATAATCTTTCTTGATGCACTGGATATTGCCTGGTATGTGGATTAAGTCCACCACTGCTATGTAGTTACCATGCAACCTGTTCTGCGTGCTCATATTTATTTTGGCGCCCATTTTCCAGTTTCGGTGTTTAGTGAAGGTTTTAACCTCGCAGATCCGTTCTCTCAGTTTGCTCCAATGTATCCAAACCCAGTCACAGACCCCATAATAGTACTCAGTGACGGAGACAGTACCGAGGACTATGTTTAAATAATAGGCTGTGACCCTTGTATATAAATAACAATGTTTGAAGTACTATGATATGTAAATTATAGTTGGGATATATATGGCAATGTAAAATAGACAAGGCCTGTAATATGGTGTATGTTTATATCTAGTTCATCTTGTTATTAATTCCTTTTGCTTTCGAAATTTCATTTTATTTTATTTATTTTGAAAGACAAAAGAATAAAATAAAAAAATATTACATAAAATAAATAATTAAGTAACTAAAGTATAGGACGTTACAACTTGCATGCTGCCGTCGCTATTCCTCTAAGTACTTCCACTGCCTCTTTTCATTTTGTCTTGGAGTTCTTCCTTCCCCGAGACTGCCCTGACCACAATGTGCAAATAGCTGAAGAATTTGAAATAGTGAAGTAAATAACAAGTGACCTGTTCGCTGTGGCCTTGAGAGAAGTAAACGACGTGAGTTCCAGGCGAAGGCAGGTTGAGAAGCGGCCCCGCACAAGCTTGCCAGAGCTCAGCATTTATGTCTCCTCCTAAACCAAGTCATAATTCATTTTAAGAAGAAAACAAAGTTGTAAACAGAGAGAGAGAGAGAGGTAACCTTCGTCGGCGTTGGGTGCGACGGCGGCGACAGCGTCCGGTGGTTGCGTCGTCATTGCTTCAGTCGCCATGGAGGTTGTTTAGGTTACAGGCGATGCATCTCTCGATTATATATTTATATTGTTGTTGGATATAGCGAGAAGAGGAATGAGTAAAGTAAAAAAGCAGAGGAAATAAACTATTAAAAAAATGAGGTAGGGAATCGGAAAGGCAGTTAATCAACTACGATCTCTCCACTGAACCGTATTTGAAAGGCAGAGACTTTTAATCTACTACGGTCTCTCCACTGAACCGTATTTGAAATAAGCTTTTAATCAACTACGGTGTCCACTGAACCGTATTTGAAATTACTAAAGAATTATGGTTCTAATTTCAACCGATTTTAAATTAATTAAACAAATACGGTTTTAATATAATCGTCTTTGAATTATTACTTTTATTTACCAAAATTGTCACCGTGCCCATTTCAACTACGATTTGCTTCTAACCCGACTTTAATTAACATATTCGACTACGGTTATTAAAGAACCGACTTTGAAAAGTTGTGATTTATTACGAAAATGCCACCGCACACATTACGATGACGGGTTTGATGAAACCGTATTTGAAATGCCGTCGTAGAAGCCTACATTTATAGTAGTATTCAAAATCATATTTAACATATAAAAAGAATATTTTTAAAAAATAATCCATTAACAATTCCGACTATAGATACTCCAAAAATACTTTAAAACTAAAGATGATTATAGTAAATAATTACCAACATTAAGAAACTCTCATAGTTCCACCGACAAGCTATAAAAAGTCTTATTTACAAAGGAAAATCTCTATCCAAAAACAAATGAAATCACAAAAACAATAGAATGAATACAGTTTGTCACGACACAAACACAAAAGAAGGCAGAATGCGATTAATTTAATCCAAAACACGAGAAAACAGATACAGAAAGGAGAAGGATTAATTGTTACAAATAATTAATTTTCTCTCACTTATATCTAAGTAACTCGTATTTCATAGCTTCAACCGATGGACAGAAGTGTCGAACTGGGAATTTGAAAAGCAGCAGGTGTTCTTCTCTTGGCCTCCACAGCATAGCTTCTACTCCTGGGATACGAAACCGTCACAAAAGCCACACCCTTTTCAGAGTCATAGGGCTTATCCTCGTCAATCCTCGCCATCCCAACACTGCTAGACTTAGGTAGTTGTTTTTGTTGTTGTTGTTGTTGTTGTTTGAGGACCAAATCCATGTCGATTCGATTCGCCAAGGTTCTCGCGGACGCCGCCCTGAGAAGCTCCGCGTAATCCTCGTTGACAACCTCGGACCTCGTCGACGTGGCCACGCTGTGGCTCCTCGAGAACCTTCCCTCGCCTTCTGTGGGGTCGCCGCCGTAGTAGCTCACGTGCTGGCCGCAGTTCGTTATGCTCCGCACGTACATGTCACGTGCTTTTCCCAGTGCTCTGATCGGTGATGCCATGATTCGAACAATCTTGTTCTGCCTCTGCTTCTTGCTCCTCATGATCGATATCGATGGTTAATTAACAGTACTCAACACTTAATTGATCACTTTTGCTAATGAAATGAAAGAAGGAATATTGAAGTGAATGTGAATCCCCTATGTGGGTGGATGTATATATATGTGGGATTTGTAAGATGCGAAGGAAACTATGAACCGCAGAGTCAGGTGGACTTTTTCATAGCACACCGGATTGAGAAGACTATGTGATTATGATTATTATAAAAGATAAGAATGAAACCGTGGAACAGACGCGTTACCTTATTACTGATGTGTACTATCACTATGTGGTATTATCAGTTTAATCAATTCGTTGAAAATTGAATAAAATAGAGATAAGTTAGATTAGAAGAGCATTGACTGTTTTCAGTTCAATCATGATTTTTTTTTTTTTAATCCTCAGGAATGATATGGAAAATACAAAGCAAATATGCTCCCTTCCACCTAGCTAGGGTAAATAAGTGATAACAAATTATTTCCTTTATTCCTTTCTTCATATCCAAGTCCATAAACTAAACCAGACCTGAAACACATTAATTAATATTAGTATAATAAAGTAATTAAATTAGTTAATTTTAATTAATAATATCATATATTTAAATTTTATCCCAAGAAATTAAAAATCTCCCCCCACAATATCTTATTATAATTTAATGTATTCCAAATTGAAAGCAATAAATTTTAAATAAATATTAATTATAATATATATTAATATAAGAATAAATAAATGCACTTGAATAAAAATTCTTAATATTGTATTTAAAACACATAGTTTCCGTGAATGTATAGCAACTATTATTATTAAATAAAGTATATAGTATTTATGTCATGCGACTCACGCGCAGTTGTCACCAATTTAGAAAATAATAATAATAATAAAGAACAAATAAAGGAAAAGCATATAAGCATTAATCCTAATCATAAAAATATTCGGCCTTTATTTGGATGAAACCATTTACATTATTCGCCAAAAACTAGTCATCACATGATTCGGAGTATTTCATTTACCAAAAAAATAGTAAATAAATATTTTATTTTTCTTAAATGTGAATAATATTTCTCATATAAGTAAGTTTAGCCCTTTTTTTTTAAAAAAAAATAACACTACTAGGATTCTACGAAGAGTAGCCAAGTGTTATCCTTAAGGGAAAAAAGTGTCTCTCGATCTCTGCATCAAATTAATCAATGGACACTAATTCTTCTAAATATATTTAAAATTTTATAGATGAAAAACAAGTTACTTCTAATTAATTATCGTTATATGATATATTTCTATAAAAAACAGATTTAAATATAATTGTAATCTTATTATATATATATATATATATATATCTTTTTTTATTCATTTTTTAGTCCTTTTAATTTTTAAACAGTTTCTATAATATTTAATTCTTTAGTATTATACCTGTAGTTATCTAACTGCACTTAAGTACTGAAGTGATTAGAGAGTCATGCATTCAAAATAAAAATAAAAAACTATGTATTAATTTATTAGAGATACTAAAATAAAATTATGTAAAATAACCTGTCATAATGTGTCAATAGTACGTTATGGTTGTAAAGTCATTGATTACATAAAGATCATGTATGAAGCTGTAAATGTGGCCAAAATGTGTAGTACGTTATGGTTGTAAAGTCATTTTTTACAACGTGCATGGAAAATATATATTCTACATTGAGCCATTAATCTGGAGGCGCCCCTTGTATGTATTATATTATTGAGGAGGGGTGCAAGTAGAAAAATTACACGATATTGAAACAACTAGTAAAGTAGGAAACCACAGGACTAAGAAGAAAACAACAACTAAAGTGGAAATTACGTACTCGATCTTCTAGCAGCATACATACGACTAAGAAACAACACGACTCTAGCTATGCGAATTAAAAGCTAAACGACGATAATATTGAAGTATAAAAAACTAGGGTGTTGTCTAAAGGTCATGTTAGTTTCCAGAATAAAGAAAAAGCTTCCCATTGGAAACTGATAAAAATGAAGCAGCTGTTGAACTAGGATTGACCTATTTGTCACACTTTCCAAGTAATAACTGAAATCATCACCGACATATATATAATGCCTAATAATTGTACTACTCAATCTAGAAGAACTTAAATATCATTTTATATATTTATTTTTTGTATTTTACAAATTAATTATGATTACTATATACGTTGTTTTAATTCTATTAAGAAGATTATGACACGAAATCGATATATATTAATTTTGAAAGACGTAATTTAATTTATCTGGACATTTATATTATGATAATTACTGTAAAATATTTAGGATTGCTTTCATAAATTAAAATTAAAAATAATAGAAATAAGTTTTTAAAGTGACGAAACATCTATTTTAATCCATTGACTGCCTTATTTATTTATTTTAACTATATTAACCTTAATTTAATTATTTACGAAGCGATAAATTTTTATATTTTTCATAAATATTTTAAAATATTTATTTAAATAATATTTAAATTAGTTTGGGTCTCTGCTGGGATGACCTATTTCTATTACTATTCCTACTACTGACAAGTGACAACCGAAATCACCGAGAAATGGTGCCGGACAATTGTACTACTCAATCTAGAAGAACTTGATATGATTTTAATAAATATACTACGTTGTTTTAATTCTATTCAGAAGATTGCGATACATATATTTAGAAATGCTTATTTTATTTTATCTTTACTTTTATATTATAATAATTAATTATTACTAGTTATAAATTTTTTAATTATAATTAAATTTCTATGTATTCTCAATACAAAAACTTTCAAATACTATCCATCAATAAAAAATTATTCTTGTAGAACTTTAAAATAATTATTATAAAATTAAAAAATTAAAAAATATAATTTTTTTATGGGATGACAGTGAAACTCTTTATACAGTATATATACTATTTACTCGAATATTCATGATTTTTTTAATAGAAGCATCTTTGAAATTTATTTAATGATTTTTTTCATAAATTAAAAATGAAAAGCAATAGAGATAAGCTTTTAAAATGATTAAACATTTATTTTAATTCATGGCTGCGCTATTTAATATTTTTAACTGTAAATCAAGTATTAACCTTTTATTTATTTTCGAAAAAGATAAATGTTCATATATTTTACATAATATATTTTTAAAATGTCTAATTAAAATTTAAATAATATCTATTGAAATTTGTCGACATAATAAAACTTTAATAACAAACCTATTCAATTTAATTATCACTCGCGTCGCATGTCAAATATCTTTTTCATTTGGCAGAAAAGTTGCTAATAAAATACAAAGTATTCATACTTTTTAAAAAAATTATAGGTATCTTTTACGAAAAATAATTATGTTTGAATTGGGTGACAAGTAATCTCTGCATGAGAAATACAATTCAACAACGATCTCGTTTTCCTTCTCAAGAATATCGAGAAGCCATGATATTCTGGTCAGCAAACACTGCATGCATTCATATTATTGACTATTATTATTATATATTATATATGTGTATACGTCAGCATTGTAGATGAATGCTTACTATACATAACAAATACAGTCGACCTTTCTAGAAATGTATTAAGGAAGGTGCTAGTATGATAAAAGGATGAAAATATAATTTTATAAAAACAAATGTTGTAAAAATATGTTATAAACAAGATAATTCTTTTAAAATCATGAAGGTGCTGTTTGTAACGAAAAAACCTTTTTTTTTTTTACAGTTATTGAGATATATAAACCTTCAAAAAGAAAAAAAAAATGTAAGAATATATATCTGTGGTCCTTTAACTGAATCAACTTTTATTGAAAGTTTTTGGGAAACTTTTATATTTTATTATGTTTATTGATACTTGTTAAATATTTATGTATTTTTATATTATTAGTTATTATGTTTTAACAGTGTAAAATTTATATATAGAATTTAATGATTATATATTATCAGTTTAAAAATTATAAAAAATTTACACCGTTAACTAATAAGGACGTACTCAATATGTTAGTAAGATGTTTTAAGATGATTATTGTAAAAATGAATAAATTTAACATATATAATAATTTATAATTAAATAATAATGAAAGATTATTTTATATTGCCAATGTATAATTTATTTTTCAAAGAAATAATCAATAATATTTAAAAATTTATCATAAATATTGACAAAGTGTTGATGCTTGCTGTAGCAAATGTTACCAATTACTTCATGAATTATATTTTGCGTCTTCCGCTAAAGGTTCTACGCTTCCTCTCTCGAAAGTATGTGTCTTCCTCACTTGAAGGTCTGCGTCTTCCTCGTTCCTCTGTTCCTCAATCTCTCTTCTGTTTTTTGACTTCTCTTCATATCATCATTCTTCATCTCTTCTTCTTTGTTGTTAACATCACAGGTTAACAATTTCTTCATCAATTTCTTTTTCTTCTCATTTAAATTTTGAATTATTATGGGTTAGGATTATGCTTTTGCTTGTCTCATTAATTATTATGAATTTTGATCCCTTGAACATATTCTTGTGGATATTGTGAGGTGTTCCCTAAATATTCTTGAATGTTTATCATTGTTTCTATTTCTTAAGCTTGTAAAGTTCATGTGAAAAGAAAGAAAGTTGAATGGTGTCATAAAAAATATTGAGATTTCTGAAAGTGTGCATAGAAGAGGTCAATGCTGTAAATAAACCTCAAAACCACTTCACTAAGCTTGGGTGGGCAAATATTGCATAAAAGTTCAACAAGGAAACAATTTTGACATATGAATATAAGCAATTCAGAAATAGGTGGGATTCTTTAAAAAAGGAATGACAATTATGGGCTAAGATTATTGGGAAGGACACTGGTCTTGAGAAAACCATTGCTGCTAGTGATGAATGGTGGGAAGCCAAAATTCAGGTGTATACTATTCAACTAATATTCTGAAAATTGTAACTGTTTTAAATTTCATCTTGTCATATGTAATCATTAGTGAATTTGTCTTTCCTCTTAATATTGCCACTGGTATCAATACGATACTCTAGTTTTTGCTACCTTTCTCACCCTTCCACACTAGTTGTTTCTGTTTTTTGTTTTTTATAACACTTGTTTTGGAAGAATTTGGATGAGCATTTGATTACCGAGTTGTGCAAATTATTTATAAAAAAACATTTTTTAAAACAATATGTGATAAGTGAATCAAACAAGTCCTATAATTTCCTATGTAATTTTAACTCATGGAGAGAAGAGGGTTTCTTGTTGGCTTGTTAGAGCTTAGAAGATGTTTCCTTAGTGCCCATTGATGTAATTTGGATTGTCTTTTGGTAATATTGGAAATTTTCCCAAACCAGCTTTGAGTAATTAACGCGGAAACATGTTCCATATGCCATTCATTGTGCTCTACCTTAAAAAAATTGTGTCTTTTGTTGCTGCGAAGAGCCCTTCTGTGTCGCGATTCCTTGACATGCTGTTTGAGAATGCCAAAGAGAAGGCTGGTCCAATGGAGGAGTTTCAGTGGCTTGGTCTGATGCTCTTTGTGGCTGTTCCTTTTCCTGAAACAGGAGCATGGACCGAAGCCTTTATTGCATCCATTCTTGATATGCCATTTTGGGCTTTTGTGTCTGCCAATTTCTTTGGTGTTGTATTTGTTGGGTTGCTAGTGAATTTGTTAGTGAACCTTGGTCTAAAGTATTCCATCATTATTGGTGTCATCCTTTTCTTTGTTTCCACATTCATGTGGAGTATCCTTATAAATCTTAAAAAAGGTTTAAGCACATCAAATTGACGTGAAATGCCTGATTTTCCTTTACCAATGTGAAGACAATTGTTATTTTGTTGTTCATTCTCATGGTTTTCATTTTCTTATATTTTCACAATTGAGCATCCTAGTTCAGTGATATGTAAAGTGAAAAGGCTTACGTCTTGTATATACCATTTTTTTCTATATGTATGTAGTATTATGAAGTGGCTTACTGACAGGAAATCAAAGCAGCATAATATAACAGCTTATATTTATGTTTTTAAGCTTATGGCAGATTCCAGAGAAAATGTGTAGAGTGAAGAATCATCTTTTATGTAATTTTGCTAGCTATTCTCTACTATGATGCATCTTTTTTATCCTATAAATAGAGTGATTGGTGATAATCTTATAATAGGGAATGCAAAGTATAATGTTGAAAATATTAATCTCTACCATGCTAGCTATTCTAGTATGTATTAGCATTAAACTCTCTTTTTCATTAGTCTAAGCAGCTTGACATTTATTAATCTCGGGTACAAAGCAAAACAGTTGGAACTAAATTCATTGATTGGAAATATTTTTGGTGTAATTTTGAAGTGGAGAAGCCTGCTTTGCACGAAGAGTAACTTATTGGGCAGTTGAATTCTTTTATATATCTTTGAATTGTCAACTTATTAATGGTTGTCTCATAAATTTCTGCATTTCAATTGTCAACTTATTTTTCCTATATGTATGTAGTATTATGATCCATGTATAATTTTTTGTTTATCAGTAGATCCATGTCTAATATGTTCACGTTGAAACTTTATTGTCAGTTCCTAATATCTAAAGTGCTTGTGAATCGTGAATTTTAGACTTAGAACAAAGCTAAGGAAACTTTTCTTTCTCATGATATAGAATCTATGATTTAGAACAAAAGTTTGGTCAAATTTATGATAAATCTAAATTATTATTTTCATTGACTTTAGTCAAATTCCCATGTGATGCTGCTACTGCTCTATATTTGGCAAAAGTCATGGACATTGTGAGATAAATTCTATGAATGAGGTTTCTGCCCATGCTTAGTCTACCATGTTAGGTTCAATCTAACAAAACCCAACTTGGTATGACTTTACATATCAAAATGAGAAACTAGTTACTTTAATACTATAAGAAGGAACATCAAGTTACATTGTAAAAGAGAATGTAATATGATCACATATCTGAAATTTATGATCTAAAATAAATCACATGATTAATTTTGATTAAACTGCATGTTACTGAATTCTGTTTTTGACTTCTTTTCTTTTCTTTTCTTTTTTGGTGAACTTCTGTTTTTTCTGTTTATATATGGAAGGGAAGACCGATAGAGGTCTTATAATTCATAATTCTTTTTATTGATGCTTAGGTCATATAGTTCGTACACATTTAAATAATATTGCAATTTATGTGCCAAATATATATATGATAATTCTTTTTCTTTTTTTTTTATTTTATAGGAGGATTTTGAAGTAGCAAAGTTTAGAGAATAAGGCCTTAAATTCTTACCTGAGATGAAATTTGTCTTTAAGGGTAATATTGCTACTGGTTTTGCAGCATATGCACCATCTGAAGATTCAAGACAAAATGAAGGATTCAACACAAGACAGAAGAGACAAATGATAACATTGACGATAACACTGAGATTGAAGTGAATGAGCATGAGATAGACACGACAACTCAAACAACGTCTTCGATAAAGGAAAGTGGATAGAGGAAGAGAGGAAGAAAGGGTGATAAAAGAATTGGGGTTGCTATCAAGCTTTCCTCATAATTAGATCGTATAATTCAAACATTTGAATCTAGTGTATCTGCTCAAGACCCAACTAGCATTACTACATGTGTAGCAAAGTTGAAAGATCTACCAGGACTTGAGCGTGGGAGTGAACTATTTTACAAAGCCACTAGACTGATGAAAAAAGGGCAAACATAATTACCTTTGTTGCTTTAAAAGATCCTGAACTACAACTTGGATGGATCAAGTTTGACACTTGAGCATAAGTTCCTAGTTTCTCCTCTAGCTGATATCATTGACACTTATTAGTTTTGCTTGGTTATGAACCTTGGTTATGTCATGGATCTTTGTTTTTAATTTTGGTTATGCTCTGGATCTTGGTTATGGTTTGGCTCTTGATTATTTTTTTCCAGTTGTGTTATGACTTTTTTTCCCTTAAATAGGATGTCTTCATCATTATCATCAAATGACTCATCATTATCATCAAATGACTCTTCATCTAATGATGACGATCACATTACGAAGAACAAAGTGTTGATGCTTGCTGTAGCTAATGCTACCAATTACTTCATGAATTATGTTGTGAAAAATCCATGTAGAGATTCAAGCATGACAGGTCATCGTTGGATATCTGAAATTCTAAATGGTCATCCAATACGTTGTTATCAGATGTTTATAATGAAGAAACTTGTCTTTCTTGAATTATGTGATATCTTGGAAACCAAGTACAACTTAAAGTTTGTTATTTCTTTCCGGAGCACATGTGAGTTTTATTACGTATCTTTGCTTTTCTGCATGCATTTTTGCGCCTCTCATCAGTATATAAGGGTGGAGATTCCATTGTAAATAAAAAAGATCATAATGAAAGTTCTCAAGATCATTAAGAAAAAAAAATCTATTCAAATATTCCTCACATGTATTAAACATTTTCAATTCAATTTTCAAAATATTTCTCTCCTCTCTCACTCTGTCTCCACATTCCAAACATACCATCCTAAGAGTAAATAGTTTTTTAGTTTCCTATTCTATAGGTTTCCTCACTTTAAAGATGCTCAATTTTTTTTATAAAAAAAACATGATTAGTATATGTTCAAAACTGGACTGAGTCCAAGAAACTCTAGTTTTATTCGTTTGTTTAATCGTCATGTTTGGTCATAATAAAAATCCATGGCTATTGGAATTCAAATATAGATTTTGTTTCAATTCAAACCGTTAAATTGAGAATTGAAGAAGGGTCATTTCAAAATTTCAATTATGATGAGAAGCTCTCCAGTCTTTGTCTGTTAATTACCTCATATCCATGGCATTTGAACTTTGAATGATTGTTATTTTTTATTAAATAAACACCACTCAAGCTAAGAAAATAGCTAAGCTGCTAAAGGCGACTTCATAAGCAATAACACAAAGTCATACGAAATAAATTGCAATTTTAGGGGATGATCATATCTTTAACTTTCTTTTATTATTATTATTATTATTATAGACATAAATAACTAAATCCACGTCTTTAATGTCATATCCCAATAGTTCATTAGTGTTTTAGCACCCGTTTAGAAACACAAAAACATTAATTATTGAGCCAACATTTATGGTTGATTTGAAGTAAAACTAATTTTTCCTTTAAACTTAAATTTAAGTACATATTATAAATTATAACTTTTACAATAACTTTAAAAACTATACTAAAAATGAATTTAACTACGAAAATATTTTTTTAAGAGAAAAATATCTAATATAAACATAATCCACATTAATTTAATTTAATTTTCTTTAAAGGAAAATAAAATTTAAAAAATCAAATTCATTATCAAGTGTACGCATGCTTACTAAAATACTTCTGTAACTGATGATTGTGTTAATTGCTATTTGATTCGATTTTGTATTTTCAATTGTTTCAAAAGCTGCCTGGTGAGTGGTGACGCAGAGTTGGACTTGGACCACCAAAGTGTTTACGTGTGAGCCTAATTAATTATGTTAAGGAAGTATAGGGTCACTAATATGATACACAATTATTATCAGGTGATGGAGAATTATCATAATTCCTATTATCCTTTAATAATACTTTAATATGCATGGCTTAGACTTAGACTTAGAGGATATTTTCGTTTTGCTTGGGTGCTTTCTTTTGCTTTTTCGAAGGTGTTCTCTGAAGTATTTTTTAAGAGTTTTTGTAATGCCTTTTAGTATTCGGTTTTAATTTTGGATTAAAATTAAAACCCTCTTTTGTAAAATAAAAATATTTTAATATGTTTATAACTAAAGTATTTACTTAGTCCTTATAATTATTTTATTTTAAGTTTTTTTATACGAAAAAATATAATTTTTTTCTTATATAATTTTTTGCAGTGATTTATCAGTCAATCTTTTTTAATAACAGTTTTATACTGTTGGAAAGTTTTCTATGATATTATTAACAAAATTAAACTTTTTATATATGTATAAAACAAACTTATTTTGCAAAAATATAAGACACATTTTTTTATTAACATGTTATTATTGTAGAATATTCATTGACTCTACAGAAAATTAATCTCCGTTGAAAAAACTAATTAATAACCTTTAGAAAAATTTATTAGTATGAAATATTCATCATTTTTATCAATAACTAATCTTTGTTAAAGAATCTGACGGACTATCTTTAGTGAGATTTTTCTCTTCTAATCACATTTTTTTTATTTACAAGATTCAAACTCAGATTTTGGTTAAGGGGACTGAATTCAATATCACTTAGACCAATTAGTTATTGATATATTTTTCTTATATGTGAACTATTTTTTTTTAAAGCCAACTGAAACTTAAAATGTAGATAATTATAGAGGTTAAATGAAAAAATTTAAGCCTTGCTTATTTATGTAAGTTCTGGACCGAACAATGGACTAAAACTGTCCGGAGGCCGCAAGAGAAATCGCCCCAATAATGTATCACAAAGATGATATAGGTGTAGAATAAGAATTACAATTTTGTGTTCAAAATGAGTAGCTACTACAACGGAAATCTCTCTATAACTGTCAATGAATAATACTCATTTTTGGGATTACCAACATTTAAGCTTCTTACTCCTGGCAAGTGATACCCTCAACACATTTTCTTTTTTGGTTCATGAAGAACAAATGTATTTTAGTTGCAAAGGTATTATAATAAAATAATATTGTAAATAATATAATGATTAAAATAAATGATGTAATATAAAAATATCTAAAAATTAATAATGAAAATAAAATAAAATGAAATAATCTAATTCTCTGTCAATTGCTCAATATGAAACCAAACACAATGTTTAAATAACCGAATATTAATGGTGAAGTAGGTTACTAAAAACAACTCTTTTATAACTTCTGTATTGAACATAATTTTAGAGATAGTTTAAAAGGTTTTTATTTTTAAAATACACTAAAGCTGTGTCCCAAATAGAGGAATGAAAAAAAAAAAAAAGAAAAAAAAGGAAGAAGAAGCAATGATTCTCTCCTTTCTACGTTTAGTGTGTCTTTAAAATGGATGGATAAAACAAAGGATTAAATGTAATTTTAATCCTCCTATAATTTTATTTATCAAAATATATAATTATGTTCCTCTTATTTCAAATAAAAATAAACGTATAACACATAGCTATATATGACCCGTTTAGTAAAGAGGGACAGCTACTTTATGCACTAAAAAGAAGAAATCTCACTTATTTTTTCGTGTGTCTATCTATCTATATAATATATGTATATAATATAAAGGCAAACAGAAATTATTTTTTTACTAAATAATTTACTTTTTTCTTTTCTTTTCTTTAACCTTTTTTTATATAAAAAATCAAACAACCTAATTTTTTTTATTGAATAGTAATAGCAATAACTTGAACATAAAAGTAAACAACTTAGAGAAGAAAATATTTTTAATTTCCTTACCTTTTATATATTATTCAAAATACAGGAAGCATCTCCATCTGCGACATGCAATTGAAATTAAATAATATTAATTTTGTAATGTTTTTATATTATTTATTTTTATCACATTATTTATTTTGTTATAAAAATAAATAAATTTAATTAAAATTTACTGACAATGTAAAGAGAGATCTTATGATAATTTTAATCTTCAACCGAACATTATCACATTATTGCCAATCTTAGGATCATTATAGCCAATCTTATTTATTGGAATAAGATTTAGTTGTTGTATGTTAATAACATAGTTTTTTTTATACTATTATTTAGTTAAGAAACATTACATACATCCCTTCAAAAAAAAAGAGACATAACATACATACAATTATTAATTTATTAATAATTATATTAAAAATTATATCTTTTTTTAATAATAACAATATATTAAAATTAAACTATATAAAAAAAATTCGTAAAAATATAATTTCTGGTTGAATGTGTGGAGTGATGGCATCTATACACCTTTTTGACTATCTGTCCCAGGTTGCGTCTTCAAATTCAAGATTGTCCCTTAGTGGCCCCGCAAGCAACTCATAGTCATAGATATTAGACAGAGGAGAATCAAACTTTTTTTTTTATTATTATTATTATTATCAGATAAAAATTAAAGAACTAGTACCACACAGTGTCACTGAGTCAAAAGTCTATGACAGCACGTGTGTTACAGGGTCGCCTAGTAGGAGTGAGAAAGTGTTATAATGCTCACACTCACTGTGAAAATCAATATTATAAAATTGAAAGACTAGATATTTTTATGAAAACACTTTTTATATATTTTCTAATACAACTTCTATAGCATAACTTTTATTATTAAATAAAATTTATTAAATAGAATTTCACTTTTATTTATTACAAATTTCGAAGTTTTAAAAAAATCACTCCAATTATCATTAACAACACCCAAAATACATAAGAAATTGCATGTAAATTTTCTCCTTTTAAAAAATGAGATACATAATTGTACCCCAGATGAACACAAATGCACAATGCAAGCTTTTTTCTCTAGGAGATATTTTGTTCTTCATATGAAAAACCTTTAGGTTCGATTCTTTTGTCGATCTGTGGTTGATGATATCTTACTTTTGAGGAAGCTTGAATAGGAAGGGAGAGCATTGGTGTTAGTTAGGGATTAAAATTAAAACCCAATCAAGCGGCTGATGATGAATTAGCAAAGACAATACTTTTTTACCATAAAAAAGCCCTTAACTTAAAAGAAAGAGTAGAACCAATGGTTACACATTAATATAAGATTTTGTTAAGTTTACATAATTAAAAATAATTTATTTGATAAAAGAATTTATATTTAATTTTGATCATACTTATCACGAGTAAATTAAACCCTAATTTAATGAATTAAAAAAAAAAAAAAAAAAAAAAAGCCAAGCGTGGATGGAACTTAAAGCTTGTCCCTTTTGACCACTATTTCTTTCTTTTCTCTCATTGCTTCCTTCTTTCCTTTCCATCATTCCCACACGCTTCTAAGCTTCTTATCCTTGTTCATTTGGGTCCCTTCTTTAGCATTCCTTCCTCAACCCAAGTTTTCTCCAGCTATGATAGAAGAAGGGTGTGCAAAAATGCATTTTTTTCAGCCATCTGAGGAGAGAAAAGATGAGAATGCAAAGATAGAAGCTGGTGTGGATCTGAAGGTGATGATTGAGGAAATGGAATCCATTCTTGTGCCTTCAGTGTTCATCTGCCCAATCTCCCTTGCACCAATGCAAGACCCTGTGACCCTTTGTACTGGCCAAACCTACGACAGATCCAACATCCTCAAATGGTTCTCACTTGGTCACAAAACATGTCCGACAACAATGCAAGATCTTTGGGACGATGTTGTCACTCCCAACAGCACCCTCTCCCACTTGATCCTCACTTGGTTCTCTCAAAAGTACTTGGCCATGAAGAAGAAGCTTGAGGATGTTCAAGGAAGAGCCTTGGAAATCTTGAACACTCTCAAGAAGGTAAAGGGTCAAGCCAGAGTTCGAGCACTTCAAGATCTAAGGCAACTTGTTAGTTCTCATGTCAATGCAAGAAAGACTCTTGAGGAAAATGGTGGTGTTGCTTTGGTTTTCAATTTTTTGGGTCCTTTCACTTCCCATGCTGTTGGGTCAGAAGCTATTGGGATCATTGTGTGTTTGGATTTGAGTTCTGAGGTGAAGAGAAGCCTCATGCATCCTGCTAAGCTTTCATTCTTGGTGGATATCATGAATGAGGGAACCATTGAGACGAAAATGAACTGTGCCAAGTTGATTGAGATGTTGTTGATGGAAGGGAACAATGAGGTTGTTTCGAGTCTTTTGGTTGGGTTATTGAGGCTAGTGAGGGATAAGAAACACCCAAATAAAATGGTCTCAATTGGTCTCATATTACTTAAAGCTATAACATGTTCCCATGAATCCGTTAGAAGCTCTTTGATACGCCTAGGAGCAATTCCTCTATTGATTGAGCTTTTGCCAAGTTTGAACAATGAGTGCCTGGAGAAAGCACTCTACATTCTTGAGGTGTTGTCAACACTTCCAGAGAGAAGAATGGCTTTGAAGGAGTGTCCAAATATCATTCCAAATGTGGTGAAGTTGCTGATGAGAGTCTCAGAGAGGTGTACACAATTTGCGTTGTCAATATTGTGGGCTATTTACAAGCTCGCCCCTGAGGAATGTGCCTCACAGGCTGTGGAGGCTGGATTGGCAGCAAAACTTCTTTTGGTGATTCAGAGTGGATGCAACCCTGTGTTGAAGCAAATGTCTTCTGAGTTTTTGAAAATGTGCAGCCTGAATTACTCTACTAGCATCTTGGTTTCCAAGTGTATGCTCACCACAACAATACAATGAAGAAAAACGAGAGAAATTTTGTTTATATAGCTTCTTCATATTCTGTCAAATTGTATTCATATGTTTATGAATTTTTAGATTTTCCCCTCTTTTTTTTTTTTTTTTTGAGAAACTGTAAATAAATCCAAGGCTTATAATATATAGCTAGTTGGTGATTCAAATCTGCATCCTGGCTGTCTTTAATGCCGATCTTGCAATTGATAAAATTTGTTGGAAGCTGAGTTGTGAGATTATAGAAATTGATATTTTTAGTGGTCCTACTCAATCATGCTGTTTTCTCCTTACAAAGAATTGGAGTCTTTGAAATTTGTTTTTGTAACAAACTTTTGTAAAAAAAATATTGAAGTTTCTACATTCTGAAGAATCCATGTAAAGTTGTTTTCCAATTTTCCGTGAACATAATTTCTGTGGTAACTTGGAAGAATCAAATGTAATTTTGACACGACATAACTAAATGGATGAGAATTAGATGTTGAGATCAATGTGCTATGTTTATTTTGCTTAATAAAATAACTTAAAATATTGAACAAATTGCAGTATTAAACTATCAAATAATAATGATTATTAAATGTTTGTTTGTTCGAAAAAGGTAATCAGTCAAGAAGAAAGGATCTGAATCAGGTGCGTTTAGGCTTGGTCAAGATGTGAGACGTATTAGTATTTAATTGAACTTGAACAGAAAGAAGACATAATTTATGACTGTTCATTTTCAAATTTGAAACCAATTTTGCCCTTACCTTCTTGGTGTGGCGGGGCCCACTGAACCATTTCAAAAATTTCACAGCTAGAAAAAACCACTCGCGCTCAATTCTCCAGCAATAATACTAGTAAAATAAAATTAAAGTACATAAATCAATTTACGTAGAATCAAATATTTTGAATTCGAGTGTTAGATATATAATTATATTAAATATTTAAAAGAAAAATTTTATCGTTCATAATAATTCTATTCGACTTAAATAAAATTACCTTCAATAAAAGTTACACGAGATTTAAATTAAATAAAAACATGCTAGTAAAATAAAATGTTAGCTGCATGTTTTTTAACAATTGTCGGTCATATGTATTAAAATGTTTTTTGAGCACATGTATTAAGTTATAATATATGAGAACATGTCATGAACTAGTGAAACACAACAGGACAGTTCGTCATCCAAAATATCAATTTAGAGTTATTTTAAAAGACACTAATGTACAACAGCTCATCGTTTGTGTGTCATTTTACGACTTTAGCTTTAATAATTTTAAAATGTCATCCCT
Source organism: Glycine tomentella (assembly GCA_007407185.1). Taxonomy (NCBI): domain Eukaryota; kingdom Viridiplantae; phylum Streptophyta; class Magnoliopsida; order Fabales; family Fabaceae; genus Glycine; species Glycine tomentella. The sequence continues at coordinate 106,418 of PYAF01006022.1, read as the reverse complement.
GAAATCATGTATCAGTTTTGGGCCTTCTTCCCCACTTTCTTGTTGAAACTGTCAAAGAATTGGGAGGATTTCAACCGAATCTAAGTGTTTGTTCGGTAAAGTAAAATGAAATAAGATAAAAAGTAAATTGAGGATGTAAATTTTAAATTAAAATAGAGTATAAAAATGTAAATCTCATCTCATTTTACTATTTTTTTCATTTTATTTTAGTTCTCTTTTGCGACAAAACGTACCTAATCAATCACCTTGCTTGTCCACTAAAAAATAAAAAATAAAAAATATAATTTGAGCTTGTTGAATGATCTTTTAACGTGATCTGCATAAAATTGGGCTTTACTAACAAGCGATTGAGAGGTCCACAACATTGTTAGGCAATTACTTCATGCACTTCCCTATTGTTTTCTGCACCTAAATTGGAATGTAATATTAAATTTTGAAGAGATTCTTTCGGAATGTATATTTTTACATTTTGAAAAGGTCTTTTCAGGATATAATTCTACATTCTGATATAAGTGTTCTGGAAACCTAAAAAGGTGCAGGAAATAACTCTGCATTGTTTACTTGGTACAACAACGGTTGAATTTGATTTGGCCCACAGGGTTTAGCTAGATTGGCTAAGATGGTCCACATATACATGTAAATTCTGTTTGTCTTGAATCCAGGTATGAGTTTGGTGAGTAATGGTGTCTACACTTTTTTTTATTTCCTCTAAAGAAAAAGAAACTTTCTTCATTTATGTCTTGCAAATTATTTTCTGTATTGACAATTGACATGCTTTGGAAATGGTACTATAAAACCAACTCACTGGTAACTCAATTTACAATTATTGTAGCTTTTGCTTTTTAGTTTTATACTACTTAATTTGTGACACCATACCTCAAATGGTTGCTCGTACTGACATCTTCGTTCAATTTTCGATTTAATAGAATATACTAGTGAGTCTGACAGTGTATTTATTCAGTGGAAAAAGTGTTCGTTTACTATTCAATCATGCATGAACTTATAAAGATTTAGTTCAAGCATCTTTCAGTAACGAAAATGATGGATGAAAACTGTGTGCTACCAGATATCTAAAATAATAGTTATAAGAAAGAAAAATGTGGATACCAATATATGATAGTTGATATGATATGGTAAGAAGAGAGGAAAAAAATGATGAGTGATAATGGGTGTTTGTATTGAGAAATATTCATGTATCAATCATTACTCTTTCAGTAAAATGGTGTTCATCAATTTGTAACAAATTTCCTATATTGCCAAAAATCAAGAAATTAATGGAAATATTGTTGTCTGTTGATAGCTCTCATGTCGACAGCCGTGAAAATTTTGAAGACCAAGCCTTGCTAAGTCTTTTATATATTGAGAAAAACCAATATTTAAAACTGAGGGAGAGGATCTAAAAGTGGTTCAACCTCTTAAATTATTCATGAGGACTATATGAAGATGATGATGTGGATGCTTGGATCGAGGAAGATCCTGATTTAGGGGAATATGGTTAAACAAACATTTATGTGGTGCGTGAAAAAGACATATCTTTCAATGCTCTTGAGGATGATGAGATTATGACATTGAACTTGTTATATGGTGAGTGAAAAAGACATATCTTTCAAAAGCTGGTATGAAACACCAATTCAAACTATATAATTGTGGCGATTTAGTGCCATGTTAAATCCACACACTTAGTAGGAAGTTGTGAAAATGCTGGGATTATGTTGTATATATACTGTTATTTCAGGCTGGGAAAGTAATATTTTACACCTTTTTTTTTTCTTTGTTTCGAAAACATTCAACTCAATTAGACATTTGGTACTAAGTAAATTGGTTTTGCAACCTTCGTTAGTGTCAAAATTGTTTTTCTTAAGGTATCAAACAACATATTCTCACTTATTGTGATGACATTAGGACCACTAGGGAATTCAAACACTATCCATTCCTATGATGGAATTTCATACCGTGTATCGATAAGATTCAATATTGCAAGGATGTGGTTAAGGTCAATGGAACATGATTGTACGTAAAGTACAAGGAACCCTCCTTGTGGCAGTTGCACAAGATGAGAACAACAAAATTATTCCAACGAAAGCATGACTCTTCTTCCTCAAAAATTTAAAAAAAAAAATGTCACCGCACAAGATAGTCTATGTTTGATTTCAAACAAACATGAGTCAATAAAAGTTGTATACTATAATAACCAAGGTAAAAAAAAATTTACAATATTTCGTCGCAAAAAGCGTTAGCAATGGCCACTTACTAGCGCCGTTAGCGTGAAGTGCTCCAGAAATCCATTTTTCACTAGAAGCTGGCGTGATTAGCGCTAAAGTAGTGCTGGTAGCGCTAAGGTGGCGCCAGTGGTGCCATTAGCGGCGCCGGTAGCGCGGGAGGCACGACAGAGACCAATTTTCTCTGTAATCTGTCGCCGGTAGCGCCAAGACGCGGGCTGGGGGTCTATAAAAGCCCATTTTCGCATTTTGGCCAGCAAAAAACTCACTCTTCTTCTTCCTTGAACGTTTTACTCCATTGATAAGCCTTGAAAGCTTCATACCAACTCATTCCTTGACCAAAACACTTCACACCCAACATGAAACTTGAAGGAAATCATCCAATAAGTTAGATTCCAACCTCCATTTTCCTTAAAAACAATCAAATGAAGAGATCGTTTTATTTAGGGAACTTCACCAAACTTGAGTTTGACGGGGAAAAGAGGCGATTTATGGACACCAAAGCTTGGAGAAGTGATCCTCTAGCAGCCTTCCTTGTCGATTTAGAGGTAAGAAACATAAATTCTATCGATTAATTAAGAATTTGTTCTTGAGGTGAATAGTGACCCATTTGAGATAGAGTTAAAATTAGGTTTGGGTCCTTTGGAAAAGTATGCTTAGGAGGTTGTTGTGATGAAGGTTTAGCCTTAAAATATTAAATTTGTGGACCTTGGAATTTGGTATGAGAAATGTATGTGTAGGGAGAATATAGGTTGAATTGATGATGTCATGGTATGTATGAACATTAGAGCTTGCACATGATGTGTTTATAAGGTTATATAAACGGTGAAAATGTGTTGGAGCAACCGGTTTAACAACCTTGAAAATCGTTGATATGTGGCTTGAATAGAGTTTTGAACTCTTTGAATTGGCTTATGCTGAGTCTTTGGGAGACTTTAGTGCCTTGGTTAGGTCGAGATAGATCCTGCTGAGAGTCTGTGAGTCGCCTATTAGGTGGTTAGTTCTGATAACTTTAAGATAGAGGACAAAGAGGTTTAAATGAAAATGAATAGCGTTTCTTTTCCTTTTAACGATTGAGAACCGTTATTGATTGTTTGTATGCTTTTATGTAGGGCGTGATACTGAGATTACTAGTGGTTGTGACCACGAAGCCGGGAGAGCCGGTGTAACGCTGAGAGCAGGTAAGCTCTTTGTTCTTGGAAGTGTTTCTCATTGACTGTGTTCCACCATACTCTGAGGGAGTGATGATTATTGTATGTCATGATACATGTGTATTGAAATTGTGTGTTACTGCTTTTATTGAGAATATATATATATATATATATAATGTACACTGTGATGATATGTTATGTGATTGATGAGATTTTCTGGCCAGTAGAATAGATTACTTATGGACTTCCTTTGGAAATGTGCCCTTAAGTGGATGATTTTTCTCAGGCATTGACATGAAGTCCTGAGGGAATGTGTCCTTCAGTGGATGATCTTCCTCAGGCAATCTGCGCAGAGTCCTGAGAGAATGTGCCCTTAAGTGGATGATCTTTCTTAAGCAATGATACAGAAAGTCTTGAGAGAATGTGTCCTTCAGTGGATGATCTTTCTCAGGCAATGTTATATGTATATATATTTGATATATCTGTGTTATATTCCTGATGTTGGTAGCGCCCAACGGAATGGCACCTGTGTTATGATATACATGTGATATGGTTTATGAGTGTTGTGATGGATGGATTATGTGTGATGTCAATTTTAATGCTATGTGCCATGGAAGTGAACCAGGGGGAGGAGAGACCTCCAAGAATCCTGAGTTTACTGAGATTTGTATCTCACCCCGTGTGTGGGGGTTATGTTTTCAGGTGATGCTCAAAGAGCGGATGGTGGATCCCAGGGCAAAAGGCCCGAGCTCTGATATGGTTCTGTGTGAACCTTAGGCGTATATTTTGAGAGCATGTTGCCTCATTTATTTTGTTATGTCTGTATTTGTACCCTTGAGGGGAGGATGCACAGTTAATGTGTATTTTGTATATGTTATATATCTGAGAGATATTGATGTAAGCTGAGAGGACAAGATATATGATACCTTATTTTGGACAACCATTGTTGAAATACTTTTTCTAAGTTATATGGCTTATTTTGGTCCTCTGATTATATGATGTATGTAATTACCATACATAATGTAAAGATGTTATTGTTGATGACGTTTGATGACATCATTTTGTTTATCGCTTTCGAATTGATTAGTCTTAATTAATTGCTGCGCTTAACGATCATAAATGAATGATAATGAACCGGATGCATACGGGACGTTACATATACTCAAAGACGTGATAGTGGGTAGACGACACAAAATTTTGTGCATTTGTTCTGCATATGACACTTTGCAAAAAATTACATGAGGAGGTTTAAGAACAATGACATCAAAAAACTAATTATCAATATGGGTGAGTTTCAAACTTCTTTTTCTTCATAATAAATATCACTTAATTTTGTATTATGAGTAATAATTGGAATTGTCTGTTTATAAGTACTCAACATATGCAAGGATAGAGCTTTAATTCAATCACTACTATTACACTTTGAGGGAGGAGGAACTAGTTAAACTAGCAGTTAATTGGCTCAGGGAGATTCTGCGAGAAAAGTGGACTCTTGCATGGGATGGTAGACGACGATGAGAACACATGATAACCAATCTTGTTGAGTCAATTAATTTGGTACTCAAGAAAACACAAAATTTGCCAATATGTGTGCTGGTAAAATCAACCTATACAAGGTGTAATACATTGTTCAACCAAAGAAGGAGAGGAGTAGTAACAATGATTACATTTGGCCAAGTTTATACACGTACAAGTATTAAACAAAGCTATGGAAGACACACAAAGAAAGACAAACTCTCACATTGTTCTTGAGTTCGATCGATGCGACACACAATTCTTAGTCCAAGAGACAATTAACCCGAGAGAAGTTTAGCCTGCTGAAAATTTCACGATTAGACTGGATGAAAGGTGGTGTGACTGTGACAAATTCTAAAAAGTGCACATGCCTTGTTCTCATGTTGTTGCTGCTTGTAAGCATGTTCACCATGAGTATAGAAACTACATTCATCTTGTGTATACGTTGGAAAGTGTCTCCAACGTGTACATAGGATTGTTTGGTGAATTGCGTAACAAAGTGTATTGACCACCATTTCACAAGCTAAGAATCGGCCCTGACCCAAAGATGAAAAGAAATTCTAAAGATCATCTCGACTTCTGTTGTATACACACCGAAATGGATATCCGATAACCGAGTCAACTAAAACGATGTTTCATATGTTGCATCCTAGACCATTCAAAAAACAAATGATCCCACTATGTAGGCTCAAGTTAACAACATTAAGTTTATGTCATATTGTTTGTATTTTAAAAATATTATTGTATTGTTTCAAATTTAAATATTTTATTCTATTGTTTGTAATATTATACCTATTTTGTAATTTAAATGTTTTATTTCAATTCAACTTGTTGGTTAAATATATTCTTTTAATTTCAATTAAGGTGTTGATTAATCTTGTATTTTAATAATCAAATAAAATGAAAATACAAAGAATTTCAACTCTTCAAGAAATGATAAAACATAAAATATGTAAAAACAATAATATTAACAACATATGGTAAATAATATTATTTTTAGTTTAAACAAAACATAAATATAGACAATTAATAACACACAAAATTAAAATACAAAAATAATTTATAAAAAAAAACACAATTAAGAAATCGGTTCCCTAGGAATTGATTTCTTAATTGAGATTTTTTAGAAAATAAAACTGTGATGTGGGAAATCAATTTCTCAATGTACACACTGATTTGTATTATATACGTAAATAATTTTTTCAGTTATGTTATTTGTGTCTATAATTAATTTTTTATTTGTTTAAGTAAAAATGTCTTAAAATAGATTCAAAGTTATATTCTAACTCTTTGGTATAGATTTTTTTTCTAACAAAAATCAATTTTATCATAATAACTTATGTAGTTAATGTTTTTCTTATAAGCTATACCTCCTGCATATTCAAATACAAGAAAAAAATTATATACAGTGGTCTAAAATATAAATAATTTTTAATTAATTTTATCCTATTTAATAACATTATTTTCAAAATATCTTTTAGTTATATAATTGGGATTGTATTTTTTTCGAATAATAATTTTTTATTCTTCATATTTTAAATTCTAATGAAAAGCAATTTAGAAAATAATGTTTTTTTAAAATATTCTAATTTTCTTGATTAGCATGAATTAGTTTTTGTTTCTTGTATTTGACTCGGGGAGGGAGTACATTACTTGGAAAGACAAATAACATGCACGAGACAAAGAGGGTATATATGTTATATCATTAATTACTATTTTTGTCTCACGTATTTCTTCGCTCTGCTATGGTGCTCTGGTGATTATAGAGTAACGTGTAATTAACATTTTGAATATCTTATACTTTGACCATATTTGTTGAAAATCAGTGATACACTTTCAGAGTAATTAAACCTTGTTTAACCACTCTAGTGTCACTGATGGTTACTATTAAAATTCTTGTTTTCTGGTATTGTATTGGTCTCTGAGTCTATTCCAATGGTATTCAACTGTTAAACGTTCATAAATCGACCACAGTATATATTGCCTCCCTTCATGGCAGTGATCCCAGTACAAGGGCAAGAGGTTTATCAGTTTAAATACTTTTTTGATCTCCAATCTGTAAGATTTCTGGAATATATATATGTTGGTGCTGCCCATTGTCAATCTGACAAATAATACATGATTTTTGTTTTTTAATTTGAATTATTTGTAATAATATGTTGTTCAGGGGCAATGATTGAGTTTTAGTCCTATAATATGTCGGAGCCTCTCTATGACTAAATATTAATTTATAATATTTTTTAAGAGCAATATAATGATTAATTATTGCTTTGTTCACTCACCACCTTTGCATTCTTCTAGTGGCAATTCTGAACCAATAACTTCATAGACAGAGATTGGGCCCCGAAAAAAAGAAAAGGATCAAAGTCAGAAGTTGTGGAGAAAATCTTACTTATGCTGGGGCTGCGCGTTTTGATTGGAATATATGATTATATAAATCCATCAATCATCAACAATTTTCTTTCTTTCTTAGTGCTGTCCAATTTTTACAAGTGTGCTTATTCATCACTCCATTTCACTGAAATATATAAGGAGAGTCTTTTAGCAAAACGAGTGAACACCGGAAATAAATATGTTACAACAATGATGTTCATACACTTGTAAAATATTTGTATCTTTTCACCTCGTTTTCTTTTTCTATTTTCTTCTCGCATCACATCTTTCATTTCTTTGTTTTCTCTTTCTATGTCCCACTAAGTGTACACATATGCACCGTCTGAGTTTATAAGAATCATTTTTGAATGTATTATTATTATTATTAGCACATGAGATCATAGGCTTAATTAATTTCCACGTGTTGGCAGCAACTACTTTAATTTTGTCAAGGGTATTCATAGAAAAAATCCCCTAATAAAACATGTTTATCCAAATTCAGAAACACTAGCCAATATCTGATTCCTCCACACATTTTATTGTCACTTTGATTTGTCTTCTGTGACCGATTGAAGCTGATGTTTGGGAAAACATTAACGCATGATGATTGATGACAAACAACACACAGCCTTGTTGGACACTGCTTTTACTTTTGTGCCAAGAGAGTTAGGTGTTGGGACCAATTCACACTACAGGGGAGTTGCTCGAAAAACGTGAACGATGTTACACGTTGGAATTCAACAATTTGTAAGACTTTAAGCATTGTTATTATAGTTTTTTTTTACACTAATTAAAAATGATTTTTTTGTTCTTATAAAATATCAGATTTGTTTATATTTTAATCTTTTAAAGATTTTTGTTTTAATTTTAGTTTTTTAAAGATTTTTGTTTTTCTTTCAAGTAAAATCGTTTGATGACACCAGACTATTTAATAAGAGTTTTAAAACCATAATTTATTTAAAAAAATATATGAAATTATTCTATTATATTTTTTAGTTATGTGATAAATCAACAAGCTGTTAACATTATTGTTATGTAAATTCTTAAAAGAGACTAAATTCAATTTTTTTAAGTTTAAGAACCATATATCAATATTAAAATATTGTCTATATTTAACTAAAAATATAAAGTGAAATATATTTCTCCATTATTCTATTCATAATGGTAAATAAACTCACATTATATTCTTAATCATGAAAATCACTGGTTACGGTCTGACTTTGTTTGACTCAAAAGCATGGTTTTTAGTGCATTCTCTCTCCCTCGGTCCCCAAGTTGAGTCTTATCACTAGATTACATAGGTGTCATTTTAGTCACGTAACTTCTGTACATTGTTGGCCTTTTCTTTCCTTTTTTTTTTTCCTCCATTTTAAATGTGGTCTTCTTTTTGTTTAAGTAAAATTGGCGAGTGTCTATCATTTTGAGCCTTGAGAGGGACAATATAGCTGTTGAACAAAGACTTTTTGTGTAAGGCCATATAGTACACTCATTCTATATCATTCTATCCTAATACTTTCTGGTTTCTATAAACATCACACTAACCCAATGTTTGGCACAGGAGAAGAAAACAAAATTTTAAAATTTAAATTAGAAAAAATAAATAAATAAATTGTTTTTGAAAGTTATTTTTTTTCTTTACAATAAAAAAATATCGTTATACATGGTTTTTTTTCTTTTTAATTTCCTTTCTTTCCATTTTCACCCATTTCAAATAGACCATAAAATTACTTAGGATATGTTTGTTTACAATAAAAAGAGTTGAAAGTAAGTGAAACTAATGATAAAATAAGATAAAACTTACACTTTTACACTCTAATTTAATTTAAAAATTTATTTTAATTAATTCACTTTCTATTTCACTCTCCCGAATTAGTCATGTTTTATTATTTTAACGGAACTAAAATGATTGCATCTGTATTATTATGGCATCAATTATCGAGAGCTTATTCAATTCCAGGTACGGTTAAAGTAGTCGATTACTAAAATTCACATTATTGCTTTCAAAACAGACACCAGTAGTTTTTATATATAGCAGCAGCTTATGCAGGAAGAGGTTTCTGGATGTAACTGCAGTAATGCTAACTAGTAACTAAGATCGTGTTATTATGATCAATTTATAAGTGAGAATTCAGGTTAAAAAATCTGTATGAGTCATGGATGGTTTGTATTCATATCTGATAAAAAGAACTTGAGAAACATAGCCAACAAATATTAACTCGATCACAAGTTTTCAGGAAGTAGATGCATGCGTTATTCATTTTATCACACTCGTGGAATAATAGTTAGGAGAATGATCAATATATGCGAATTACACAAAACTCAACCAAGGCCAAAAGAGAGAACAAAAAATTCAACCAAAGCATATATTTATTTATGAAATAAGTACACACATATATACGTATGGTATATTAATTGATTTATTATTGTATATTGCTATATATATTTGGTCCCGAAAGTGCTGTGATGATGCCATATATTAAGGTTTGGGTTTATGCTTCTGAGTGTAGATATAATCGACATGTGCAGCTAGCGTCCTTCTTATCAAACATTCTTCTGAGCCTTCTTCACAACTCTGTTCATTTATCTCTTCCTTTGTAGCTGCAACATCCTTCAATTCAAACATGCCAAATCTCAAAACCAAAATCAATTTAAAATCAACAAAGTATATATACAATATATACTATCAAACATCACAATTCATCATGTGATAATAAAATAAAGGAAAAAACATGTTTTTAATTTTTATACTTTCTAAACATAAAGATTGACTTAGTAGTAAAAAATGAAAGGAAAAAAAGCAAAAATTACGGATTAGATCTGATAAAAAAACTAACAAACTAACAACTAATATTTACCTATAAAAAAAATTCAATCCTTATTCATCAAGGCGATTCATGTGATGATAAAATAAAATATTTTGGAATTTTGTTAGCCTCCACCAAAATAAGACCTGATTTTCTAAAACCACACACCCACTCACCAAAAAAAGAAAAATGAAAGAGAACAAGTTTAATATGGATTCATTTAATTATTACTAAGGTGGATGAAAACTGAGAAGAAAACGTACCTCATGCAAAGAAGAAAAAACTTTAAGTGAAGGATTAAGACGGGAGGCATGGATTAAATTGAAGCTTAATAGAAGAGCCAAAGTGAAGAGGGTGGTCACTTTATACATACTCGATTCTCTACTCTTTTTATCACTAAGAAGCTCAAATTCTTTGTGTTTAGTGGGAAGATAGTGAGGACTTACGAGAGCCTTTTATATATAGATAAAATTGAGGGTATGGTTGGGATTCAGAGTGTAGACATGACCACAAACAACCTATCGAAACTATTCAAACGTAAATTTCTCGTGTCTCAAACTTTGTTGACTTTTTAATTGCCACGATTTGGAATATACTATATCTATCTGCCGTTTCCAAGAAGGTAAAAATATTTTTTGTTCTACTATATAAATATTTTAAAATTTATGTAAAACATAAAAATGTAAAAAACAGTTAATGAATTAAAGTTAAAGAAAAAAATGCATAATTGATTACAATTTTAAGTCTACTCTTTATAAAAAAGTACTAAAAGAGTATATATATTTAGTAAGGTACTTTAGTAGTTTATACGTTGCTTTAATTAATTAGGTTACAAACTTATTTGATCAAAATAACATAAAAGTATATATACATTAAGAAATTCAACTATTCCGTATACAAATGAATAAATTTTTTACCTGTCTCTATATAGTTGTCAAGAAAAGTTAATTTATACAAACTTCTCTTTCATGTTTTAATTTCTAGTTCTTTTTTTATTCATATCTCTCTTTCTATACATGACTTAGTACTATCTACCACTTTATCTATTTTCATTAGAATCCTTAGTCTACATAGTAATTATTTTTACAATTTGGTGATACGAACTGGATTTGATCAGGATAATATATATATATATATATATATATATATATATATATATATATATATAATCATTTCTTTGAATCTCTACGTACACATCCCAAAATTAATGAAATGTAATTTCTCATTTACCTACGTATACGTACGATATATAGTTGGTTTTCTTTTTCTTTCTTTCTCTTTTTTATTAAAAGCCATGCTCTCATATTTCCTTACGTCAACGTATTAAAGGAATATTATAATTTAGTAAGATTGTTTTATAAAGAGTACGTCATGCTCTCATAGTTCATTCCTAATAACTTCGTCAACTATAATTTTTTTTGTTGACTGGTCGTCAACTATAATCATTCCTGCAAACTTAAATATTATACGTGAAAATTGATTTCTCTTCAGTTTTTTTTTTCATTCTTGTAATATCTTAAACAAACAAAAATATTTTTAAAAAATCTCACATAAACAATTTAATGATTTAAACTAAAGGTACATTAATTAATTCTACAATAATTGAAATCATTGAATGTTACACATAATTATTTAATTATCCTTCAATTGAAATTAAAAGTGTTACTTAATCCTTATTATAAGGTCCAATTTAAAATATCTCATGAATTAATTATTTTTTATAAAAAATATCTTTAATTAAAGTCTTTTCTATTAGTTCAATAATTAGTTATGGAGTATAATAATTTTAATATTTAGATGAAAAGTAATCTTTGTTGGGAATAAAATATATTATCTTATGTTATGTGTGTATAGATTTTAACGAAAACTAATCATTATTTTTCTAGTGAGGATACTTCATACTACTATTAGGATTAGAATCATCAAAATAGATTGATTCGATCCGTTGAACCTGATTCACCTTAACCTATCTCTTAAACGGAACAATTCAATCCGATCCACTTAGAGTTGATTTCATAAAAAAGTGGTTCGCCCTGACCCACCATGGGTTGCGAGTTAAACAAATTGGCCCACCAACCCATTTAAAATATAAAAAAAATTAAAAATAAAATTAAACAAAAAAATCATTTTTTTAGATTTTTTTTGAATAAATTAGAAAAATATTTGTTAAATTAAAATTTTCACTATCCACACACCACAACAAGACATATTATCACAAGTTAGAAGTCTAGAACTATAATAACAAAAAAATTAAAAATAGTCTTGAACAAAACATTAAATAAAATAATGTTGAACAATATTACAAAATACTAAAAGTGTAACTTAGGTGGATTAAGTGAACAAATATTACAAAATACTAATAGGTTATTTTTTAGGTGGATTAAGTGATCCAATCCGATCCACCACGTGTTCAACTTGTATGACTCGGATCATAAGTGGATCAGATCAAATTTTAGAACCGATTACAAAATTACTCCCTTTTTGGACCTGACCGCCCAAACCTATAATGGAGCAAATTGACCCTTACGATTAGATCAATTTTGACAACTCTAATCATGATATTAATAAAAAAAATATTGTAAATTTGCAAGTAGATATACATAGACTTTAAAAAATTGTATTAATTGTCATTCCTGTGATACTTTATCTCTTCTCATACAAGGAAACACAAACCATTAATATATGTAAGTTTTATTCATAAGAATAATTTTTTTAAAATATAATATAAAATAAATTTAAGATTTTTAATTAAATTAACTAATTTTTTAATTTTAATGAATTAAATATAATAAGGAATCGAGAGAGTATTATATTTTATTGAAAACTAAAAATGTCAATCAATATACTTCCCCTCATTTAGTCACAAGTTTTGAAGATGTAAATGCATACGTCGTTCATTCAATCGGCCACCCTTTGCTTTTTATGCTCAGGCGTTATTGCTTTGAAGTTTGACTACTTTGTTAAGTTTTGTAGCCTTAAAACAGTGAAGCTCTTCCCAGCTTTCAACATTATACTTCCTCTCCTCTTAAAAATATAAATTCTTATTTTTTCTCAATATAAATAAATCTTAATTATTTATGTCTTATTTAATAAAATTATTTTTAAAATATTTTTTATTTGATAAGATTAAAGACCTTTTTATATTTGATGTCAAATTTCAAAAAATGATAATTTAGAGAAAAATGTTTATTTTTAATGAGAAATGAAATGATTTAATGAAGTTGACTATTTTTTATAATAAGTGTGAAGTATATATTTTTTTGCTTATGACGAAAACCGGAAGAAATAGTATTCCATTACTAAGATTTTTCATATATCATTCTTCACTTAGATTAAAGCCCGACTAATCAAAGAGAAATGCTAGAAAAATATTACATGACACACTTTTTTTAATACATTTTCTCATGTTGGTTGAAATCTATTAAAAAAATCATAAATTTGGTAGAGTTTACATTTTAATCAATAAGATAGTATTTATTAAGAATAATGTGTTAGAGACTGTGATCCTAACAAAGAATCGGAGGTTTAAGAAGTATGTATTATATTATTTCGGTCTTAAATATAAGAAAAACTTAATTTATAATAATTAAGAAAATTAATTAATCACATTTAATTACATCAATTTTAATTAAAAAAATAATTTTTTTAGTAAGTTATCCTTCGTCTGAAACTTTGTATCAGAAATAAATAAGAGTCATTAAAATTAAGTCTTTAAATTAATGAAGGATATTTTAAAGATACTAATATTAAATAAGATAAAATTTATTAAAATTTTCTTATATTTAAGATCATGAAAAAAAAAACAATATTTTTATCTTCTTATATTTGAAATCAAATGGAGTACCGTAAATTGTTATTTTACTCGCATGGAATAATTAGGAGAAAATATGCGAAAATTCAACCAAGGCCAAAAGAGAAAACCCAAGATTCAACCAAAGCATTTGTTTATTAATGAAATAAGTACACACATACATATGTGTGGTACATTAATTTATTTATAGTATTGCAATTCATAGGCCTGTGATGCCATTAAGAATGCTGACCCGTTTATTAATGAAATAAGTACACACATACAAGAAGGGACAAAAAGTTTCATATGGATTTATTAATTACTAAGGTGAATGGAAATTGAGAAGGCAATATACCCCAGGCAAAGAAGAGACACTGATAAGTGAAGGGTTTGGACTTGAAGCTCAGTAGAAGAGCCAAAGTCAAGAGAGTGGCTAGTTTAGACATATTGAGGGTATGCTTGCGATTGAAATTGTAAACACCACAAGTAATCAGTGGAAACAAATATATTATTACATACAATCAACCAATTAATAACTTGCAAGAAATAGTCATTCTTTTAAAGGTTTAATTAATTAAAACAATTTTATTAGTAGAATGTATCATTCTTTGAACAAATCAAATATTATGATGATCGACTTAATTTTATATAAGATGTAACGCTGTTCTTAAATTTATTTCATCATAGTATTAATTAGTTTTTAGAAGAGTTATAATATTACTTTATCTTAGTCTTAAATATAAGAAAAAATTACATTTTTATTATGAGAAAATTTCAACCAATTTTACTTTATTTAATGTTATTATCTTTAAAATATTTTTTATTCAATTGAGGTGTTAGTTTTAATTATCCTTCCTAATGAATGATAAGTAGAGAAAAAAATAGTTTTTAATTGAAATTGATGTAATTAAATGTGATTAACTAACTTTCTTAATTAATGTATTATGTTTTTTCTTCTTATATTTGAGATCAGAGCGCAATTTACTTTTTTTATACTCCATCCATTATTATTTTTAGAATCCAAATTTGAAATGGTGTTTGTTCTTTTGTATAAAACTCAATTTATAATATTTCTTATATTAATTATTTTTAGACTAGATATACTCCTCATTAAAAGAAGAGAAAAATATATTGATAAATTAATTAGAAG
>PYAF01006022.1:64512-91316 GCA_007407185.1 Glycine tomentella | reverse complement strand
TTTACATTATTGCATACCCAAGTAAGCTTTTAAACCCCTTATAATTACTGTTTGTCATTATCTATAAGAAATAAACAACAATTTTTTTGTTTATTATAAGACTTTGTTTCATTTCTCTTATTAATTAATTATATTTTGATTAAAATATTCTTATTTATTTAATCTATAACTAAATACTATTTTTAATTATCATTTTCTCTCTCCTTTGAAGATTAGAGAATAAGAGTAGACACCGGTTAATGTTAATGACAAATTTGAAAAAATATTATCATTAAAAACAAATTTAATACTAATGTTAAATTAATTAATTTCTTAATAAGCATAATTTAGTCAACTATATCTTATAAATATGGACAAATAAAGTATAAACTAGGAGTGAGTCTCATGTAAATGTACGTTTTTTTTAAGTAAAATACAAAGAAAAAGAAAAAGAGAAGAAAATCTATATTAGCAATAATAATAAATTTGTGAATTTATTATTAAATATTGTACCTGCATAGGTAGGTAATCTTTCTCCTAGCTTGCTTTTTCTCCAAGTCTTCTCCTCTCAATATACGATGATTGTCGGGAAAAAAGAGGTGTACCTACCATAGGTACTTCAACGAGAGTAATAAATTAATATTTAATGTAATGAACGATGTCTTACTTTGACATTCACACAACTATTTATACATATTTTAATGAACCTTAAACCTATGAGCTTTGGTACATCATTACCACATTAGACAATGTTGTGATAATTGTCATTAAGGTTCTTTCTAGTAGCCTTAATGGTCTTTTCATATGATAATTACGTTTTATAGTCATAACTATGGTTTACTATCCTTAGGTGTTCAAATGCTCGACTCCACCGAGTACCTGAGTACTTGCTATGCCACAATGTAGACTTCAAGGAGTATTCAGATATTCGGCCTGGCCAAGTAACCGAATACCTTGAGCGTAGATCTTCTGGTGGTGATATGTACTTGTATTCTTGCATTCGACAGCGTCGATTAGCTAAATGCTATAAATGTTGTTTGATGGTGAAGGTGCTAAGGTATTCGGCTTGACCGAATACCGGGGTGCTAGTAGTGCTCTTATACTATGATGCTTGAGTACTCTTGAGAAATAACTACTTCAAGATGTTAAAGGTTTTAAGGTATATACTGGTATTCGCCTAGGTCGGGTACTGTACAGTATATATATTATTATTATTACTCCTTTTGCCTCATTATAATTATCGTGTAAAAAAAATGTTCCTTGGTCATTTTGGTTTTTCAATGTAACATTAATTACTTATTTCACTTATAATACAAATGGTGGACAACCTAAGTTATAAATGAATTAATGATGATATAAAGTTAATTTTGTAAAATTATTACTCGCTTTCATCTATTTTTTTTCTTGGTATGTGTTAAATAACCTAAGATAACTATTATTTTGAGACGGAGGGAGTACATTGCACTATATTGATATCACATATTCCCTCCGTCCCATTATAACTGTCTTTCTAAATTATTTTACACAAATCAAGAAAAAATCATAAATAGATGAAAAAGAGTAGTAGTTTTATAAAATTAACTTTATATCATCATTAATTTATTTATAAATTTTGTTGTCCATCTTTAATATTATAAGTGATATAAGTAAAAAAAAAAGTTAATTAAAATATATTAAAAAATAAAATGACAATTGTTTTGGACAATTTTCTTTTCTTACACAATAATTATAAAATGACGGGAGAAACAATTATGAGAAAAGTTAAATATTAATTAAACACTTCTTGTAAGATTTTCTAAATATCCTATCCATGAAAAATTGAAAATCCTCTTCCAAAAAATAATTTAATTATAAATTAATGAAAGACTTATCATTTACCAGTCGTCACCTTAGATTAACTCTGAATAACCGAATCAGAAAGAGCAGAAGACAAGAGGCTTATGGAGTAAGCTAAATTATTATCACACTCGCATAGAATAATGAAGAGAATATACGCAAAATTCAACCAATTAAGGCCATAAAAACCAAAGCATATATATGCATGGTATTTATTGATGAAATAATTAAATACACAGACATATGCATGGTATATATTGATTTATTGTCATTAAGAGTGGTGACCCTCTTTACCCTTCTGAGTGTAGATATAATCAAGATGTGCAGCTAGTGTCCTCCTCTTCAAACATTCCTCTGTTCCTTCTACACAACTCTCTTCATCTATTTCTTCTTTCGAAGCCGCAACATCCTTCAATTCAAACAAGCCAATTCTCAAAACCAAAATCAATTAAAAGTTAGTTAATATTTTAATCTCTATATCTGTGACACTTTTCCTTTTAGTATTATACATTTAAAACTTCAATGTTTAATCTTTATACAATTTTTTATATATATTTTACACTCGTGTGTCTCCATATTTTGAGTAATGGATATTTTTTTATCATTTTTATAAACAAAATATCAAATATGATTCTATTTCAAACAATATGCTAGGTGTTATGTTCTTGTTAAACATACTAGGCAAACTATTACTTTTAACTTATTAAGAGTCAAAAGAGACTCATATCAATAAATTATTTTCAAATAAACTCATATTGATATTTTATTTATAAAAATGACCCAAAATGATATATCACTCACATATTGTTACAATATTAAATCATTAAAAAAACATGACTAAAAAATTCTTGATATGGAAACTAGAACGCACATTTGTTTAGATATATGGATTAACATCATGTATCATATAAAAATGATATTTTATATGAGAATAAGAATTGTCAATTTGTTAGATTAAAATGATAATCCTAGATTAAAAATATTTAAAATTCAAATTAAAATCTCATTTAAAGATAAAAACTCTAAAAGATTTAATTAACAAAAACTCAAATATCTAAAAGATATGATTTATCATATCCTAAAATACCTCAAACTCAAGTGTTACAGTGATGATTTTAAATCATCACAATTAGCTATAGTTTTTATTGCAAAGTTATATGTATTAAATTCAATTGGAAGAAAAGGACAACATTGAAATGATTTTAAAAACTGAGAAATCAAAATGATTTTTTTAATAATAAAGAGACCAAATGAAATAAAATAAATAAATAAAGTAAGTAAATGAATAATTTAACATAAAATAAAATATATGGACTTTTGCCAGCCTCCACCAAAATAAGAACCACTTTTCTAAACACCCCCACCACACGACTCACAAAAAAAGGGTAAAATACAGTTTCATATATATATGGATTTATTAATTTACTATAGTAAATGAAAAAAAAAATGAGAAAGAAATGTACCCCATTTAAAGAAGAAACAATATTAAGTGAAGGGTTTGAACGGGAGGCGTGGATTAAATTGAAGCTCATCAGTAGAAGAACCAAAGTCAAGAAGGTAGCCACTTTCGACATATTGACTTCTCTATTCTTTTTATCACTCTGATTCTTTGTGTTTTAGAAATGAGAAGACAGTGAATAGAGCCTTTTATTTATATACACAAAATATAGAAAGCAAACACCAAAAACAATGTGCGTAAAATTTCTCACGTCCCAAGTTTTAATTTTTACTTTTTTATTTGACTTTTTAGTTGACTGGATTTTAAATGATTAACTTTAAATGTTATTTATGTTTGAAAGAAATATATGAATTTAGTTCTGTTGACTGTTTTTTTAGGATTTTGTTGACTTTTTCAATTGCCATGATGATATAGTATTTACTCATTTGGAATACTATCAACCGTTTTCCAAGCAGGAATTTGGATATGGATCCCTTGTAGTATTTTTTATTTTAGCTTTTTTTTTTTACTCAACATTTTTGCTTAATTTATAAGTGATGTTTGTACTTCTTTATATTTTAATTAATTATCAAGGATCCAAATCACTTGATTGGATAGGTGAATTATTGTCAATTAATCTCCTAGTATTTACTTTTGATTTTCACAGATAAAAAAATCTTTAATTATTTTGATGGGTTTTAGAGTGACCTACAATTTTTTAATTTTTATCCTCAAAGGATTGAAATCAATGTAACATAATTTCTTCTTTTGATAACTTTTTAGTGACTAATTAATGGGTCTTTTATATGGGTATTTTAGTGACTAATTTGAATTTTTTTACGTAAATAGGGTGATTTGTTTACTATGTACTTTTAATGGTGACTTTTTTTAATAGTAAAAAAATGGTGACTTTTTTGTTCTTTTCTTATAAGATTATCATTTATCACATAAATTTTGAACCGCGAGGAATTTACAAATTGGTCCATTTAATTAACACTACCACTTATATTATACTTATTCCCTTAAAAAAAGTTTTATTAAAATTTTTACATGTCTTTACTGTAATTTTTCAAGTTAAAGAATATTTTTTTAAAAATATAACATAAATTAAAAATAATATTTTAAAAATAATTAATGAGATTTTATTATAAGTTTAAATCTCACCTCTAGCACTTTTAATATTTTTTAAATGTTTAATTCCACTTTTGGTGCAATATCATGAAATTAGGGGACAGGATTTTGGATAGTAAACAAATGCTAGGATAAAATTTGCAAAAATATGTAAGTTTAGGGTCAAAATGTGTGATAAAAAAATTTTAAGGACATAATTTACAAAAATTTTAAATTTGGACAAAAAATATAACTAAGTCCTTTTTAATTTTAGGGACAAATTTTATCAAATATTACATTTTTAAGGACTAAATTGATTGATAGTTTATAGTTTCAGGAATTATTTGACCATTTTATTTATTTTGGATACCAATTTAATCATATTTTATTACTTAAAGAACTAAATTGATTGATAATGTATAATTGTATACTTTCAACCATTATGTTAACAGTAAAAGTAATGTAATATAATTCTAATACCATTTTGTGAAATATTTTTTTAAACAAATATAGTAATAAGAAGAAAGAAGGAAGAATGAAATAAATAAATAAATAAGTAAAAAGAGAGAGAGGGAGAAAAGTAGGTGGGTAAAAATTCCCCAAATGTAAACACATGTACAATTATCGGTTGTAAAGTAGGTGGGTAAAAAATAATGGTTGTAATTTGTCATCATCTGTTGCAATGATAAAGAAATTACGCAAGAATCAAAACAGTATCTAATGATCCTAAATGCCCAGGATATATAGTTGGAATTCTTTTATAATTAAAAGTCATGTTCTCGTATTTCATGTTTTCACTAGATAAAAGAAATATGAAAATTTAGTTGATATATATATATATATATATATATATATATATATAAGTCATGCTTTCATACTTTATTTAACTTCTTCAACTATAATTTATTTAACTGTTTAATAAATTAAGTAGTGTTTTTTAAATGTTAGTTTCTAAATTTTTTTTATTTTTTTATTTTTAATATATTTATTCAATTTTTTATTATCTTTTTAAAATAAATTATGCTTTATTATTTTTATGTTATTTTATATTTTTTGATTATTTTGACAATTAATTTTATCAAATATCTATAATTTAATAAGTTAAATTTTCAATTTCCAACTTTCAGTTATCAACTAACTTTTTAACTTTCAACTTTTAACTAATTTTTCAGTTAATTTTATGAAACATAATCTTTAAAAATGGTGGGAGTATATCAAGTAAAAAACTTTCATAATGATATGATTTTCTTTTTTATTGAAATTGATGTACTTACTCTTCCCACACTCACATATAAACACTCATATTACTCTTCAACCCATATGCACTATGCATGGAAATCTTTTCATATTGTTAATCAATCAAAAAGCATTATTAAATTATGTTTAACAGAACTAACGGAAAAATTAACTAAAAGCTGGAAATTTAATTGAAAAACTAGCTAATAACTGAAAAGTTAACTTATTGAATCATAGGAATTTGGCAAAATTTTATATTAAAATAACTGAAAAATATAAAATTAAAAGAAAAATAAAAATAATAAATTTATACCTTAAATAGAAAAGATTCAAAGTGAAATATTATAAATGTTCAAAGACAAAAGGAGAATAAATTCCAAAGGCTAAAACCTAGCGTTTTAAAAAGGTTAAATTACCTTTTTGGTTTTCTAATTTTGTTTTTAGATTTAATTTGATCATTGGTTTGTTTTTGTTAAATTTGGTCATCTAATTTTTTAATTAATTTAATTTAATCTTTTTGTTTAAATTATAAGAAATCACACTTTCTTGAAACTTCAAAATTATCACTAAGTAATTTTAAATTGACACAAAATGAATATTTTTTTAAAAAATCAATTTACAAAATTAGATGACCAAATTGAACAAATAAAAATTAGAGGACCAAATTAAACCTAAATAATAAATAGATGATAAAATAACTAATTTAACCTTAAAAAAATATTTAAAGTAGTGTTTCAAAAATATTAAAAACTACTAAAAACTCATTTATTAAATAATCACATGTTTTTAGTAAGAAAAAAAACAAAAAATTAACTAAAATGCCTTATAAAAAGGTATTCTTAATATAACTTTTAAAATATTTATTTATTTTTATACCTAATTTTTAAGATATTTATTATATAAGTAAAAAAAAATCTAACATAGCAATAATAGTCTAAAATACTTTTACATTATCGTTTACAATAATATAAAATGTAAAATCTAAAACAAAAAAGGTGACAAGTCGTGGGCCATGACCACCGTATGTGAGGAAAAAGGAAAGGGTAGGTCCAAGTCCAATTTTCCGTTTACTACATTATAAAGGAAAGCCCATTTGTTGAAAAAATTGCCACATGTGTATATAAACAAGTAATTTAACTAGTTCATTATAAAAATTTCTTACGGATATTATCCTTTCAGATTTTTATGCTAATTACGTCTTTCTTATTTTTTTAAAAAATATTCAAAACAATTTTCAGTCAATCACAAATAGATTTTTAAAACCTTAAAAAAAAACATAGTTTTAAAAATAGAATATTGGAGGGAGTGTTGCTAACATTTTTCCATTTAATTATTAACTTTTTTTTATTAAAACTGTAACTTAATTGACATTGATTTTTATTCAGAAAAAAAAAATCGACAATGATATTCTTAAAAGATTAGAATGTTATGATTATGTTAAACGTTCAATTATTTATCATCAAGTCATTTATTTTTCTCCTTTTTAGATGATTTCACTTTTAATCTTTGTGATTATAATATTAAAAATTTACCATGCCTAGTGTATTTTTCCTACCTAATCATGTATTTAGTCATTTATTATTCAGCCAAAAAAAATCCATTTATTAAATCTAATATCCTACATAGTGTTTTTATTTCCAAAAAGTGGACATGGTTGTCACTTTCGATTTACCATATTAAACTTTAGCGATTGGGAAGGTCACTTGATAATTATAATAAGCATTAATCATAAAGCATGAACTTATCCAGAAGTTTTGGGACCTAATCCAGAAAGAAAGGCAATCATGATCGTGCAGAAAGTAAACTTCATTCACGTGACATCCTCAGCTTGACCAATACACCACAAATTAGTTCATCAGAAAATCAGTTTGTGACACCAATGACCAATAATTTTCATGCGATATTGACATCATTATCATAATGTAACAGTAAAACAAAATCTCAATCATGGATTTTCAAGAATGTACTATATTTCTCCTTAAAAAAATGTACTACATTTACAAACTCTTCCATAAAATGCATCATTTCATAGTGAACATTCCATTTCAACAAGTTGTTTAATGCTAAGCAACAACGACAATAAAAGACTTAATCCAAATACCGGACCAAACTTACCATTTTAGGTTGAGTTGGTCAATTGAATATTATTGTTGGAACTTGGAACCTATCCAATTATACCCAAATTCTGATAACTTATTTGAATTTCCGAAATTTCTAAATTTGACCCGACCTAACCACATGATGACATGAAGTCGTGAACCCTTACCCGTACACACTCTTTGTTTTTTGCTTTAGTCAAATAAAATGTAAAAATGGTGTCTTTTCTTTTATCATCAGTTACATCACTTTTGCAATCAATATACTGAGACAATTATTACTGGGCCCTTCCCGTGGCTTGCAGGCCCATTATTATCAATAAGCACTACTGTTTGTTTCTAATTTAATACCACTATAATAAAATCAATGAATAGTGCTCTAATATCATTGACCCTCCCAAAAAAAATTCTTTTTAGGAGCCACAAGTATTTGTTGAAAGATAATTCTGTTATAGTCGGATTAGATCATTATTTTTTACAAAAAATTTCCTCTACATATTTAACAAATTACATATTTAAGACTAAAACTTCATACCACTAATTATGTCGTAATAACTCTTGACTTTCACTCAAGTTGGATAGAACTATTATAAATGACAAAACTTTTTTCAAATATCTAATGTATTTGTATATTCAAAACCCAAACTCAAGACTATTAGTTAAATTAGAGTAATTTAATTTGTGTCAAGTTTGGTAGTAAAAAAAATCATTGGATCTGATCTTGACCTTTTATAAGTCCAAGAAAAACAATAAGAACCCATAATATACAAGTCTTGAAAAATATAAGTATATATACATATAAAATATTTTTTCGTCTCATAAATATATACAAATGCAAAATATTACATATAAATAGTACAAAATATTACATATAAATAGAAGTTTAATGTTTGTGGAAATTAAAATTTTGTTACTTTGTTAATGCTTAAATAAGTTACAATTTAGGAATTGAAAGAGTTTTGAAAGAATCTATGCTAACTCACAAGAAATTTAAAATAATCTCACACTAAAGTTGTCTGACTTTTTTAATCTTTCTTTAATCATGAGTTCTATGTAGTCATATCTAAAGGGTGAAAATAGATTAGGTCATACCAGACTTGGTTAGACATGGTCTTGGTCTAATTTAAAAACATAAAGCTTGACTTAACCTATTTATCTGTGATAGATTCTTTTTTAAGCTTGGTTTGACCTATTTTAAAGTCTGGTTTGATCTACGAGCCTATTAAAAAACATATTTTTAATAAGAAATTTAATTTTACAAAATACTTTAAATCAATTTAGAAAAATTAAAGAAACAATTTTAAAACAGAAACTGTCTCAGCATCTTATTTATAATTCCAAATAAGTAATAATCATTTTATGAGATTTTCAAGGTGATTTTTTGAACTGATTGATCATCCATCTTCATAATAAGAATTTTTTTTAGAAAAATAAATATATTATTTTTAAGTCAGGCCAGTCTGATAGGCCTAATAGACTTTTTTTAAAGCTTGAGCCTGACCTTTTTATTTAAACACGCTTTTCAAAAAGCCTTAACCTAATTTTTATAATAAACAAGTCAGGCTAGACTAAAGACGCCTGATAGGCGACCTGTCACATTTCCATCCCTAATCGCATCCAAAACAACCCTTAAGGTCGATCCTAAAAAACACATTTTAGTATCATCACTTTTATTTAATTATTTAGCTTAACTACACTTTAGTCTTTCTATTATTGATAAATTTTAATTTTAATTTTTTCTCTCTCTTGAATTTAGTCCTCTAGATCTCATATTTTAATTATGTATTTTTTGTCCATATGTTAATTTAAGGTTTGATATTTAACATAAATTTTAATGTGTTAGGATATCAACACATATACATGTATTGGCATGATAGTATAATAAAATATCAGATTGATATTTTCATGAAATATATATTATATGTTAATTTAACAAATGAACTAAAATTATACAATAAAAATAATAAGAAATCAAATTTTTTGAGGGAAAGAACCGAAATTAAATAGAACACTAAAATTGCAATTCAGTTTATTTATTTTTATTTTGGTCTATGTCAATATAATCAAAATTGTATCATTATAACTAAACCTAGCTAGACTTCATTATCTCTGAAACCTTCACCTCTTATTTTGGTTGTGTGTGCCGTGGCCATTTCAATTGAAAGTACCATGGCAGCTACTTCTACCTCTTCAAGCTGCAGCAATGGCTTCTTTAGTTTCCGATCAACAAATAGTGGCGAGTCCAGGGTCCGTGGTTGCGGAAAACCTGATGGTGTGGCCATGTGGTTCATCAATGGTGTCACAACCGCTTTCTTTGCCTCCTTGGAACATTGCTGCATCCGAATTGCCACCGAAGAAGACTTCGAAGATGGCAACGACGACGTGCCCTTGATCCTCAACGACGGAAATCTCCGCCACCGCACCGCGGACACCACCACCCGCCAAAGGAAGAAAGTGAAAGGAAAGAAAAGTTAATTGTTCTTGTTAGTTGACCAACGCTAATATATAGTGAAAGTCAACGATCTCTCTTTTCTTGGTGAGTGATGTTTTATAATGTAATGTAATTTCAGCATTATGAATGAAATTGGAAAGCGTTTTTCAATCACTGCCTATTTAAGTGTAATGAAAAGAAGAAAAAAAAAACATGTTATTGTAAGCTTGATTGATTGCCAGAGGATTAATAATTTGTGTGCAATTAACGATCAATTTGGTTTGCTCCAAATTTTGATGATCAAAATATATGTAAGATTTTCTGTGGCCTTGCGTTTATGATGCACAATGGTCAATGGACATTGCTGGAAAATAACAATAAATGATCGGTGAGGTAGATTAATAAAATGAAATTTTGTTCTACTAGTAATGAAAACCAATGTGGGTATCAAATTGTTGGAATATCTTTTACCAAATTTTAATATGATGCTTAGCAACTTCGCTGCAAATTGCATTACTTGACCCATTGTATACAATTTTGTTTATTGGTTTCTTTTAATTGAAGGAATATGCAAAATTACCCACTCTTGACAAGGTTTATTTTGATATAATTAGGAATTAATGATCTTTTGCTAAATGCCGTTTCTAACTTAAAAATAGAGGTAAGAAAGGAAAAGGGTGGAGGGATGGGTAGTGTAGGAACTAGGAAGTAGGGCATGCATGCGTTTGGTTGGAAGCATTATTACTAGGATCACTATGATTTGTGTAAAGCTTTTGAATTTTTTATTTGTATGACTTTTTAGAACGATTAGCAGTTATTATTGAAGATGGAGCATGCTATCACACTGAATTATCATAAGATAAAACTAGAAGCTAGCAAAAAGTTAATGGGTAGCGGCAAGGACTAAAGTTGCTTTGAAATGTTTCTTTTTGAAAAAAAGCTGTTAAGTGTGTGTGTATGTATGTCCCTCCCATGTCTACGATATTGAATGATGTGGTCGTCTTGGTCATGATCATCGCCATGTTTCAATGGGTAAAGTTTCTTTTACTTTTTTTCTACCTTTTCCCATCACGAAAGAGACACGAAATCCGAGAAAAAGTAGATACGATTCAGAGGATTCAGAGGATTCAGAGGAGATTAAAAATATTGTTCCTTGTTAGAATTTGCCCGTTCTAACTTCTAAATTCGAACGAGATAAACAGATTCATATCATTCTAAACTAATTAATTTTAGAAGAAAAAGAGAGAGTTAGTTATTTTTAAGTTATGTTTTTTTCTTTTTTAACCGAAAGAGGTTCATATCATTTCATTCGTAATAAAAAATAAATATAAGATAAAATATGATAAAAAAAAACATGAATGTTAACATATAAATTTGACGCTCTAGTTAATTTATGAGTGACAAGTTTGGGCCATTTGATTAAAAAAGTTACATCCAAGATCAGTACAATAATCCAACATTGCAAGTTCGGCTAATTCTCAAGACTTATACTCTTATGATTTGGAGGGACTAAAAGATGAGTAATTTTTTATTTAATTATCCATCTAAAGAAAAATAACTATTTTAAACTAAGGGGGGAGAAAAAGACACTTCCTTTTCCGATCCTTTATTAATTTCATGACTTTCATCAAGAAATAAGTTATTATAAAAATAAATGTAGGGTACACAAAATAACATTTTCCATTCTTTCCTCTGTTGGACAGGGAAATAGCAGAATTGTGAAGACCCACGAACTGTCAGTACCTCGAAATTTTACCTTTTTTAAAATCGTTAAATTTATCAACTAAGATATATGCTTAATCCTTGAACATCTTCATCACCTTTTCGCTCCTAAAATGCATGATTGCAGGTTAAATAAAGGATATACGAATGATGGGAATCAAATATGTAATCCATAAAAGTTTTAAAAATTTAATAAATAAAAAACATTGTTTAATTTACTCTATTATAATAAAAAAATGTCAAATGAAATATAAATAATTAAAATGTATTCCACTTTTATTCATTTTAAATTTTTTATTTTAACATGTATTAAATACATATTAATTTTTGTGTGTATAATGACAATTTGATTATTTTTATTCTATATGTTTTGCACCTAGCTATATATTAATGTACATAATCTAAGTTTGAATGAAAGATATAAAGAAAAAGTTTATAAATATAATATTATCATCATGTGATATCAAATGTGTGAATCAACTAGAATGATGTCTTTTTAACTTAATCAATCGATTTGACTTCAAGTTAAAGTATATAATTGTGTTAATTAGATAAAGAACTTTGCAACATATAATGATCTTCATGGCTCATACAAAATAATCTTATGTTGAGGATAGTTGTAATCTCTTATTAAAAAATAATATCCAAGATGTTATTTTGATCTCTTAATTAAATAAACGTGTACTCAAATAAGTTGTAAAAAGTAGATTATTTTGATGGCTAGTTATAGACATATAATAAGTTTACATTTAAATGTGTTGAGATGAACAGTGATTTTTAAGATAATTTATTCGTTTAAATTTTCTATTTTTTTTATAATAAAATTACAAAAAATGTATGGAGATATTTGTAAAAACCTGTTTTATATTTAAGTTGATCAATTGTTGGTCATAAGATGGGAAAAGAAAGTTTAGTTAAAAAAAGTATTATCTTTTAATTATATCTCCAAAATATTGTTATGTAATTTTCTTGTTAAGGTTAATTTTGAATAGTAATCTAAATTACCAAATATGTTTAAATAGTAACAGTGATAATTTTTTCCTAGATTTTGTTGCACCTTTGATTTATTTATTTAGTTTAGTTTAATTTAGATTGTGAGGGAGTTTAGTTTCTCATTTTTTTTAGTCAATTAAATTCTTCCAGCTTTCAAATTTTAAGAATATTTAGTCTCTATCAATTTTCCTATCCAAAACATCAAACTCTTATTTATTTTCCATTCAAAATCGTTACAGAAGGCAAAGGATCTGCTTGTGGTGGTTGTGACACCTTTGTTTTTGTGTTTTCCTGTATAGTGGGAGCTTGTTCTGTCGTCCAAGCAGAGTTATGGGATCTATATTATGGTTATAAAATTATCAAGGATAAAGGGATAACTAGAGAGGTGTTGGTTGTGTCTGATTCAGCTATAAAAGTACAGTTTCTGAAGGATGGGTGCAATAGGAATAATGCTTGTTATTCCTTATGCAACAATGTGGTGAATATTGTAAAAGAAGTTTGTTTGATCGACAAATGTTATTGATTAATATGTTATGTTAGTGGAAAGATTTGAATTCAATGATGAACAAACAACAAAGTTCAATTAGTTTGTGATCGAGCTCCAATCATATTCTTAAATAGACAAACTAGGTGGCTAAATATGATTTGAATTCTACTAATTGTGTCCTTAGTTTTTTTAATCGCCCTCATGCGTGTATACAAATATCTTTGTTTGAGGATGTTTTTTATATATTGGCTTCTTTCATGGTTTCTAGTTTGAACTTTTAGCTCCTTTATTACCAAAAAAAAAAAAAAAAAAGAGTTAACAAAAAATTATTTAAACTTAACCAATAATTCTACAAGGCTCAATTTACTTGATCTTTAAAAATAGAAGAACATAATTAACTAAAAATACTTATAAAAAAACAACTAAAATCACACAAACCAAACTAAAGAAATAAGCATAACTAAACCTTTTTTATCCATTGAATTATCATCTCTACAAGTAAGGAGCATTCTCCCCCACAACTTTTCAATTATCTTGGTTGGTTATCTCCCTTTCTTCCTTTATCATGTTCCTAAGCTCTGTCTGGAGGCCACTAATTAAGGACCCAATTGGGATTAGATTCTAGGGGCCCCTCCATGAAATCCTGATGTATTGGCCTTCTTGACCAAAAGAAAGAAAGAAAGAAAAAAATTCCATAAAACATTGAAATCCCCCACACTTGGTGGATTGACTGATTATTTACCTTGATCAGAAAAGAGAGGTGTTATAATAAGTTCGTCTAGGGTCCAGTATAAGTGTAATTAGTTTAACATGACACTAACCAAATTTGCTTAGATGTTTCGAAAACTTACGCATGGAAGTAAAATAAAAAACTAAAAGCGTTTTTTTTTTACCAAACTACTAAAAGCATTTTATATTTGTTTCTAAGCTATTAATAAAAATAAAAATATTTTTTTTATTTGTGAAAACATACATTAACAAATCCCATTTAATATTTTTAAAATTTATTACATTTAACTACCTCCAGAATAGAGGACAGTTTTAGCATTAGAGAGTTGAATTTGGATTGATTTTGTGCCGTTGACAACAGATCATAAGGGCCCATATTTCCCTTATGCAAAAGGCTGTGTCGAGTTCCTTTTTTGTTGGGCTCTATTTGCTTTTTATTTTAACCCAAAGAAAAATGTATAACGTGCTGATAAATAAATAATGCGGAAAACGAAGAAAAAAAATGAAAACGCCGTTGCCGGGGATCGAACCCGGGTCACCCGCGTGACAGGCGGGAATACTTACCACTATACTACAACGACTTGCTTGTTAGATGTTTTCTCATTTTAACATAAATTTGTTTACAGTTTATTCCCATTTTAAAGGAAAAATCATCATTGGCTAAACAGCACAACTAAAGCCATTTTAATTAGACTGAAACACTACGTAATCAATGATTGAATCATTCTAACAACGTAAAATCAAGTGTTAGTGGTTAATATACGTGCACTGCTAATTGTAAAGTGTTACAGTGCCATGCTAATGGATGATGAGTTTGATATATACGTGCACTGCTAATTGTAATGTAAAGTGTTATAGTGCCATGGATATATAATTGTACTTTGATGAACCACTATATATAATTTCGCATACTTAAGCAAATCATATACGCAATTCTTTCCCTGACCTGTTATTGGCTTGTAAGTTGTAATGATTTGGGAAGAAAGGACAAAAGCCAAAAAACAAAAGAATTGAGAGGACAATGCATGATACAGTACTTTACATGATAGGCACACTCTTCTCATCACTTCCATATCCGTGTGTGTTCTAGATTTGCTTATTATAATGATGACTGAGCCCACTGATTAGTGATAACAGTACTCATGTCCATGAACTATAACTTTATTATTACTGTATGAGAGAATAAGATGATGCAAATCAAGAAGGGTGGGAAGGTAAAATCCAAGGAAGAAAAATGATAATAACATATTATTCTTTAATAAACTTTTTAGTTTTTAGTAGTGGTTGAAATTTATAAAAAAAAAAAAAAAATCATAAATTTATGTAAATTTTGCTCTTTATTTAACATGTTTCATTCATGACTTTACAGTCTTCAATAATTATTTATCAATAATAAAGAATGTATTGGAATTTGTTAAAATTAATGTGTTGTTAATCAATTTAGTTAATTACCTCTCCTCATCAAAGGAAACAAGGCTAAAGGGACATGCCTTCTAATGCATGTACATGACAAGTTGACAACGTGCAAACAGTTGATAAATGATATAAAGGAAAGGGCCAGGCATCCCTATGACACTACTCCTCTTTCCATTAAAATTTACTTGAAGCACATGCAAACTACTTTGGCTTGCTAAAAGACGAAGTTGCTAAATTCTCTTCTTTTCGGTTCTTTATTAAATTAATCTTAGTACACTGAAACGGCATAGAATTAAGGGGTCGCATGTTATCCTCCACTCAAAACCGCTTTAGTATTTTGCTAATTGTTCAGGGGAACCAACTTCCAACCAAAGCAAAAAAACTGTCCCTTTATACCTATAGAATGTGCTCGACTATAAAAACGTACTACTCAAGAATATTCCTTTTGTTTTTTTTTCCTCTACAAGCATTAGTACTAGGACTTTATGTTAGAGATATAAAATTGATCCAGTGATTAGAAAAGAGTGAAGAAAGAAGAAAAGAGAGAAAAGTGGCTGATTTAAATTATTCAACTGATATTTCTAATAAAATTAATAAATTAATATTTCTCGATAAAAAAAAATATTACTTTACATTAAAACTTCTACTAAGGCAGATGTATATAATTAGGGCTCACATTCTTTCTCAATTATCATGTCTCTACGTAAAAAAACTATATCTTGAAGATGATCGAGTGTACACTACAGTGATATAACGACGTCCATCAATCTTTGCAATAACTTTAGTTACACTAGATTACACATCATGCTAGGTATAGTGAAATAGTAGAAAAAAGTAATCATATTCTTCAAGAATGCCATAGATACTTGGTATCTATAAGTAAAATCAACAAAAAGAATGAGAAGAAAAAAAGCAATCAATGAGTTTTGGTTGCTTGTAATAACACGAAATTTCGCTGTCTTTTCTATTTTCCATATCCCATTATGCAATTTGATCATTACTATGGTCGCAGGACGTACAGTATTTTATTTTGACAAAAGTTATTGGGCTGAAATTTTATAGATAAATAAATTTAAATTGCATGCTGAAATTTGTTGAATCGTGTGCTTATATTACTATGACCACTTAAAGTTAACTTTACATATATTTTTTGAACTAATATATCTTGCAACTATAACAATCTTTCTAGCACTCGATTCAACAAATTAATAACCTAGCTAGTAACTTTGTATATGTATTTATCTATATTCTTTTCCTTTAGTTATGTTCATGAAGCGTTTGGATATTTCAATTCACATCTATGGAAGCTAATCTATAATTCACAATTTTTATTTTTATTTATAATTATGACAAATTCATTGTGCAATGCGACAACGATGAGACTTCTGGATTTTTAATTCTGTTAACTGTTAAGTGTCTACGTTCAAATTGTGATTGTAGCCTTTGATAAACAACGTGGGTGCATTAGGGTGGGAGAGGAAAAGAACAAACTTATAACCACAACCATAAGAGCTATGTGGGCTTATGTGGCCATGATTTTCCACGGACTAAACACTAATTAGTCCACCTTGACGACACTAATTAATTAATTAATTAATTTTTTGTTTCTACAATATTCATGGAGGAACCTTTTTCACCTTCCATGCCATGTGCGTGTCCAAAATGGCTTCGGCGCAGTAGTGGCGGTGACCGGTAACTTTCTAATCCAATTCGTTGCATATGCGTTTTTGGTTGATCCTTCGTCATTAAGCTAAAGCCAGTCTTCATGAGGACCCCATTGTTTTACCCTAATCAGAAATATAAAATAATAAAAAAGAGCTCTTACATCCTCCAATGAATCCCCACCACCACTAAAGTTTGCATGGAATTGAATAGTTGATGATTTTACTGAAAGAAAGACACCCATCCATACGTACATCTGAAAGTCTGAAAACCCACTTTATTTTTTTTTCTCTTTCAACAAATGTGTTTTCATTCTCTTGAAATTTGGTAGAAATGAGTTTTAATTGTTATATTTTAAAAAATGTTATTTTAGTTTTCATTTATCTAAAATACAGTGGAATTAGTTTATAATACTATATAATTATCGCAGCATACATGTTGTCTGACTGGTAGTCGTTAGTCATGTTAACAAACTAATTGATAATACTAACAAAATTATAACAGGGGACAAATTTCACTTATTTTTAAAATATAATAATCAATTTTTTTAATTGAATTTGTCGTATTTTGGAGTCTTATCAATTTTTTGTTAGTAGGTAATATATAAATTTTCTATTTTTTTTTTACAGAGCTTAATGATTTTTTTCTGACCTTATAAGAGAGAGTAACTTCTCCTATTATAATTTTTTATAAAAAATAATAGTCATTTTTAAAGTGTAAAAATTCAAATACCTAGAAGGTAAAACATGTTACCCTACTTTTTTCTTTGAAATGCGCCTATAGCTTTCCAATTTCTTTTGCTGTGGTAGGCCCCACATGTTATGTTTTGCATCTTTTTTCACACCTTAAATACCCGTCCCCTACACTTACGTTCTTCCCTTTTCCCCTCCTTTCCTCCCTCCGGTTCATTTTTTGGAACACATTCCGGTTCAATTTCCTCTTTAATTTTCTTGTTGCAACAAAAACAATGTTCTTCCACGAAGAAGCCGAAGCGGTTCAGTCCTCATACTTCCCGGTTCTTGAGACCATGTTCACTCCAAGTGAAATAGAGGAGCTGTTTTCCCTCGTTAACGAACCGGCCAGCCCCGGGTCTGGATCCGGTTCGCAATGTTCGAACCGGGAGGTCCGGTCCACGCACGAGAGAAAGCTTAGGCGAATGCAGTCGAACCGGGAGTCGGCCAGGCGGTCCCGCTGGAGAAAGAAGCGGCATTTGGAGAACCTCACGAACCAACTGAACCGGTTGAGAATGGAAAACCAAGAATACAAAAACCGGTTATTCTTAACCATGCACCAGAATCTTCTACTTACCGTGCAGAATGAACATCTTAGATCCGAATCCGTGACCCTTATGGCTAGACTCTCGGATCTTTATCAAATTTTAGGCACCATGATGATTTCACAATAGTAGTGTCATAGTGTCAAATTATAACTAAAAGTAACAAAAAGATACTATGTGTATATGATGAAATATCAAATTACGTACGTCGTTTAGCTTACTATATAATAAATTAAGCTTTTGATTATGTGAATATCGCCCCCCACCCACTACAAGCTAGTTAGAAGCTAGTTCTGATTAATTTCAAGCTTTTACTTTTATTTTCTCTTTTATTATGAGAAGAGGAAATGTGCATGGGGTGTTTTCGAGAAACCCCACGTTGTTGGAAGGAGAACGTTAGAGAGATTTAGGGGGTGTCTACTTTTTGGTGTTGTTGCTACTTTTGTCTTATGGTAGCTTTTGTAATTAAATTTTAAGACATTAGTGAGTGATGGAGTTATAAATTAAGAGCTGGCGAGCATTGTAGTGACAATTATTTGAGTATCGATCGATGATAGGAATCTTCATGGAATATGTTGTTTGTGCCAATCAGAATTTCATGTAAATACGCTAGTTATGGGCCAAGGAAGGAACTAATGCTATATATAATGTTGTTGTTTCTTCTTTTTGTGTCTTTTGGATTTGGATAATCGTAAAAAATTGTTGATTTGACTATTCTGCCCTGCCCCTCTCTTTAAAGAAAATAAAATACTAAAATAAACAAAGCTGCCCCAACACCCCCCAAAAAAAGTGATTAAAGAAGGAAAAGAGACGTTTAGCCAAAATTTTGGTAATGAGGTTATAGAGGACCCCAACACATGTGAACAACTCTGTTAATCATAAGTGATGGAATTACTTTACCTTCTTTTTTTTTTAAAAAAAAAGGTAATGTTAAAAAAAAAAAATTCAAATTAATGTTACGTATCTAAGGGTCTTTGCAGCTTTCAGACTATTCATTCACTAAAAAGCAAAAACATTCAGACTATTCAATACATGTGATTGAATGTGGAGATTACTACACACTATACAGATATTCCTCTTTCAAAAAAATTATATACAGAAGTTGCATATACCTTTTGGTTATACAGTATAAAACAAAATCCGTGGATCATTATTTCAAAAAATTAATTATTTCACTAGACAAATTCTTTCACTTAGGGAAAGGAACATATCTAATGATAAGAATGATTTTTTGTAGAGTATATGATTAATAGTATTAAAAATGATTAAATATTCATTAACCACTTGTCAATATAAGTTATATAATACATGATTATTCAAAAATCATATATCAACAATATAAAATTTAATGCATATATAACTTTGTATATAGATATTTGTAGTGTGTAAATTTGAAATGTCTGTAATATATATATATATATATATATATATAGAGAGAGAGAGAGAGAGAGAGAGAGAGAGAGAATGTCATTTGATAAATTTTGGTTTTAAAGCTTTATATTAGCTTTTAATTTGATTCAATTACTAATACATAGTGGACAATTAAGATTGATTATGATTATGGTCAAAATCGATTGAAAATGATTGACATCTTAACAGATTCATTATCTTCGTACAAGGGAAAGCTTGATATTCACATTTAATGTATATAGAAACTTAAGTTTATTGTGTTCTCATATTACTTATTCATCAATTGGGAAAGAATATCGCAGTTAATTACCTCTTAACGGGGGTTTAAATTATTAGTTGAATTATTTATCAACTATTTCAGTTTGATTTGTTAAATATTTTCTTTTTGTTATGGATTAGAGATTATGTTTGGTCCTCAATCTGATAGATCATAGACTAATTTTACTGAAAATATAATCAAATACGAGTTTTCTTATTAAATATATTGTTCTAAAAATCTAAAATTCTACACACAAAAAATTAGTTTATTTAATTAAATAGACAAGCTTAAGTTTAAGATTATATTCAATTATTTAAATGAGGCAAAATTTAAGTTTTACAAACTCAACATTAATCACTAAGAAAATCTAATTCGATTGATTAAATATAATATATGAATTATTATAAATTTTTTATATTTATTTTTCATTCTTACGAATAAAAAAACTAAACAGTAACCATTCCTATATAGTTTGTGTGTATGTATACAAGTCACACTATCATCATATCACATGTTTAATATATATTTTTATTTAGATTATTATGTAATTTCCTTAAATGCTAAGTTGATAAAGCAAAAAATAATTTAAAGAACTTTTTTTGCAAAAGAAAAAATAATTAAATTATAAATAAACTAAACAAACTAAGCTCGAGCTTTATTTATTTTTTAAACAAGTCAGGTTTAAATTTTCAATTATAATCATTTAAATAAATGAGTTAAGTTTAACTAATTCATTCTTTCACAAAGCCAGACAATTTATAGTGCTTAACTTGACTTCACTGTTTATGCCCGTACTTGATAATAAGGGATTAATTAGGAGTATACATAGGAATTTAGTTTGCATTGTATTTTATTAAACTAAATTCCTTAAAGCACTACTGAAACTAAATTATTTAATTAATACTTGTGATTTATATTCAAAACAAGATTTACATAGTAGTATATATTTACTTGTGATTTATATTCAAAACAAGATTCGATTTTTTCTTCTTCTTATTTATGCCTGCAGAATTTTATTCGAGGAGAATACATATATCATACTGCCTAAAAACCTTCGAGTAGAAATATAATATAAATAATATTAATGTTAATGTAATTAATAATTATAATTCTTTTAATAATTGTGTATTCCAATTGATAATATTCATACATTTTACTTTCATAATAATTTATCTATTTACAATAAATAATTTTCAAATAAAAATGTTTTTATATTATGTATTTCATTAAATATGAAAAAATATTTTTAAATTCCGTGTAAAGTTATAAAAACTTAGACCAATACCAGCTTAACCAAAACTCCAAAAGTCCGTTGAGTCGTTGTCGTTAACACATTAACATCCATCTTATAATGGTGCATGCACGTCGGGTATAAAGAATCTAGAGAACCAAAAGTTACATTTGTTTCATGTTTTATTATTTTTTTTAAAATTAATAAGAAAAGAAAAAGAAATTTCACATCTAAAAAAAAGAGAGGTCAGATACATCAATTGTAGTAGAAAATGATTAAATAAATGAACAAAAATCCACACATCAATTTTCTCCACGTTGCACTTTCATCAAGATACATCCCAATCCTTCTAAAGCAGGATACAGATATATCCTCTTATGATATTTCCACAAGCAGTGTCATATTCTACGAATTTCATCCACGAAATCGCTCACTGAAGCTTATCATGGGTCATGCTGGGTTTTTTAAAAAATTTACAAAATATTTTTATGTTAATTAAAGACATTTTAATAGCCACTAATGAAAAAATTTAAAAGAAGAAGAAGAAGAGAGATTTTAGTAGCCGTACGTGACAGTCACAATAATTTGAAGAATATAATAATTATGATAATTTCGATCTCATTCTATGAAAAAATGTACACAAGTTAAAGGACATGATCTAAATATTTATGGTAATTAAATTTTTAGTTTTTATTATTACTTTTTATCAGACAAAGATCAATTTTATAAATAGTACTTTAACTCTTGCACACTTAGAGAAACTCGGTCATTTAATCCTTACAAGCTTGCATACGTAGTAACATCATTTATTAAAGTTGAGATTTGAGAAGACATAAACTTTATGATATCTGTTAATTCTTTAATAGTATTTGTCCAATAACAAATCAATCTGATTGGTGGATTTTTAGTAAAAAATTTCGTATGTAAAAATGTTCTGTCCACAATAATGTTGAGGTCAGGTTCAAACTTTAAAAAAAGCTTGTTAGGTCTATCAGGCTAGCCTATTTAATATATATATATATATATATATATATGTATATATACATACATAAATACATACATTAAAATTTAAAATAATATATTTATTTTTTAAAAAATATTTTTTCTTATTATGAAGGTGGATGATCAACCACTTCAAAAAATCACCTTGAAAATCCCATAAAATGATTAAGAGAAACATATCTATAACTTATAAGAATTTTATAATTTATAATTTATGAGATAAACATATCTATTATGTTATTTTTATTTTAATTATTTATTTTTATTTAATCAGGCTTTGTATACAGGCTTTCAGGCCAGGTCAGGCCTTTATGCAGGTCAGACTCAGACCTTAATAACTTATTTTTAATAAGTAACAAGTCAGACTTAGGCTTAATGATAATGATGCGAGCCAGGCTCAGACCTATCAAAGTCTGACCTATTTCCACCCCTAACACTAAATCTATCCTTTGTTATGCGTTAATTAACTACATATATAAGTAAATTTTATAATCAACACAATTGGATCCATGTAGTTTATTTTTTAGGGGAGATCCATATAATTTATGAATTAGAATAAAACTAGAGAATATTTAATATCTTGTGGATTAAGTATGAAGCTGCACGTGGTTAAGTGGTCAAGGATGGCTTAGGCATATAGGATTTGTTTCATCTGTGCAAAAAAGCATCCCACTTTGTTGTTTGTAAACCGTCTTCAGGAGGTCTAAAATACTGTTTAAATAAAGTTAGAAGAATTTCATGGATATTATAAATGTGACATTGAATTTATAATGATGCTTTAAAGTTACTATAGTGTAACATGGTATAGTATAATTGACAAATGATTATGTTATTTAAACATGTAATAAAAAAGTTAATCCTTACATCCACACGAATCCAAGAGTATTTTAGTGTTGGGGTAAAACTCGCATATATAAATTAGTGAGGATAAAATTCATATTATAACTTATTTAATTTATTTAACTAAATTTTAAATTATAAAAATAATTTATAACTATACATACATGTTATACTAAGAAAAAATAAAAATTTAGTGGAGACAATTACCCGGCCAATAAATAGATCTGTCCATATATATATATATATATATATATATATATATATATATATATATATATAAGTGTTTGTGTTGAAAAAGCATTTTTCCCAAGAATCAGCCAACCATGTTCATTTCTCAAGAGATGGTAAACACCTTAATTAGCCTCCCACTCCCTCGTAAGCAATTCTCTAATCTCTCCAATATTTGATCCCTGTAATTAAGCATGCGAGTGTTCCTTGTATCAGTGTCGGTAATAATTTCAGTGGCAGAAGCACAATATATCGTTATATATGAAAGGAGAAATAATGTTGAGTTTTGATAGTTGGAAATAAAGGCTTAAGGGTGAAGAGAGAGGAAGAAAAAAAAAAGGTCACAGTTTTTATTTTACTGATATTTATAATAAAAATTAATAAATTAATATTTGTCAATTAAAAAAAATATCAGTATATGTGAAAGACATGGTTAGACCTTAGTTTAAGTGAATCAATAATAATTTGGTGGCTACACTTCAACTTAATTAACAAGCCTTGTCACGAAAAGTACAAATAACTGGGGATTTTTTTTTTATAGTGATCAAAGATATATAATTTATGTACAATTTCTAAAGTCATTAAGTATTATAGATGAGTTGTTATAAATCTTTAGATATGTAAGTAAGTTTGATTCTTAAAATGACACTGATAAAAAAAAAATACAGGTTGTGTAACGATAAATATTAATTGTTAACTTCATC
The DNA here is from genome assembly GCA_007407185.1 of Glycine tomentella. Classification (NCBI taxonomy): domain Eukaryota; kingdom Viridiplantae; phylum Streptophyta; class Magnoliopsida; order Fabales; family Fabaceae; genus Glycine; species Glycine tomentella. The sequence goes on along the minus strand of PYAF01006022.1, from coordinate 67,231 downwards.
TCAAAAGAAATTTAATCTTATATAATTGCAAAATTTAACCAAAAAATAATGTTCCCATCATTTGAAGAAACTTATTCAAGAGGAGAGTAATATCTTTTTTTTTTTCGAAGAGCAAGATCAATCTATATGAAAACCGACTTCAAATCTTTTAGAGTAAATCACAGTAATATTTTTTTAGATTTTGTGTAATTGCATAAACATCTTTTACTTTTTAACAATTACATTCACCTTTTTCTACAGGGATGTTAGTGTAGGATTTGAAGGGATATTGAGGAGATGTCAAATGTAATATTTTCAAACATATAAAAGAGTGTTAATATTTTTAAGCTTAAAAAGAAATTAGTATAGAAAAGTAAAAATTATATAATTATGTGTAATTTGATAAAAGTTAATGGAGTCTTGCTGTAATTTCCTCAACCTTTTATAGTATTAAAAATGATATAAAGACGTATCCACCCATTCAGATAAATAAATAAAATACCGCTAAAGCGTGACTTCTTTTTTTAGAGAAAATTACTTTATGAGTAATTATGGTAAAGTTAATATCGTTAATAATATAAATTTATATATATATATATATATATTACATTTTATTTATTTAACTATGTAATATTTAAATATTAATTCAACAATTATATATGTTGAATTTTAAATAAAAAATATAAAATTTATTTTAAAAAGTACACCAATGTGATACACTTAATTAAATAATAATATTGAATAGTTTTAGTTTTATAATAAAAAAACTGCAGACTTTACTTGTTATTCAATAAAAACTTTTAATTTAACTGGTGAATTCATAAAATTTAATATTTTAAAGAGTTATGGATGAAAATAACTTTTCTAAATTCCTAGAACAATCTCTCTCTCTCCCTCTTTTCATCTCTCTCTATACTAACATTTATTAGATAAAAAAAAACAAACCAGTAAAGATAATTTTAATTTTTTTTTAAAGGAGTAAAGATAATTTTAATGTTTGATATGTTTTAGTATATTAATAGATTATAACTTTTTTAGAATAATATTGTTTTTTCCTATAAAAAAGAATATGTTTTTTTCGATAAAAATAATATTATATTTTTGTTTCCTTATATGAATCATTGACTAGATAAATAAACTAAAGATGGACAATCACATTGGAATCAAGTAAAGTCCTCCTAGCTAGCAAAGTTACAATCACTTTTTGATGATTGGTTGTTTTTTATCCAAATGCAAAGAACCCATTTGGAATTCAGATTTGTAGCCCCCATGAAATCCACAAAGAATCACTCTCGAGAAGTTAAAAGAATTAAGGAATACACCTTAAGAAAGACTCATATATATAAAACTAACGATATATATTTGGGCGAGCGTTTACAAATATTATTATCTTAGTAATTGACCATCTTTTTTTCATAGTCGCGTTCTTTTTTTTTTTTTTTTTTCCTATTATTTCTTCATAAGCAAGTTCTAAGAACTTACCAGAAATCGTTGTTTTGTTGGCAAGATTAAAGAAGTAGGTGACATCTTTTGACCTAGAAATGCAGACTAGACACATGGATAATAAACAATTTGTGGTGTAAGTATTCTTTTAGCGTTTTGATCGGTAAAAAAAAAAAAATCAATTTTCATTTGAAGGTAATTTTAGGGATATGATTTATAATTCAAAAGTAGTAATATGACTTCAACTAAAATTATAAATTTCTTTACAACCTCAATGTTTTTTTTTTTATTTATGACTTCAAAGTTATATGAATTTTTTTAATGTGTTACATTGAAGTCAAAAATATACTTATGACTTCTAAGTAGTAAATATATATTTATGACTTCTAACTTGTTTTACTTTTTTTGTTTTTTGTTTTTTGGGTCTCTTTTTCTTTTGTTGGTTTTTTGGGGTCTAGTCATATGACCTTATCTTTTTAATTTTGTACTTCATTTGTTTTTTTTTTTAAATTTATTATTTCTTATTTTTTTTAAAATTTCTTTTAAGTTTTTTAAAAAATTATAAAAATTATTTTAATTTAATTATTTAAATATGAAATTAATTTTAACTTTTGTAATTTCATTTAATATTTTGTATGTATTTTTTATATCATTTTATTTAATATTTTAGTAATTTATGTTATAAATAATTTTTTATATTTTTTTTAGTATGAACAACTGCAACGGTTATGTCCTTCAGTTGTACACAACGAGCATTTTTTTTTTTGCCTCTTTGAATTGAAGAATATAATCATTGTAATTATCTATTTGGACTGAAGGACATAATCGTTGTAATTATCCATACAAGACAGTTGACGACTAATATATAATTTCTACTTTTTTACTTTTATTTACTTTGTAATGTTTATCTCATATTCATTACACTACATGTTAACTACTTTTATTACTTAAAAAAATCTATTGTTAATACTAAAATAATTATTAAAAAATTAATTAATATTATTATGACAAATACTTAATTAAGATAATGATAGTTGTAAAAATTAATTAACAAAAACATAAATAAAAAATCTGGATTTGATATATTATAAGATAATGTTAATAACAAAATATTTTCATCTAAGAATAAGTCTTTTGAAATATAAATCTTAACATTACTAAAAAATATAAAAATTAATTAAATAAATAAATATAAAAAATTTATTTACAACATAAATTATTAAAATATTAAATAAAATGATATAAAAAATACATATAAATACTAAATAAAATTACAAAAATTAAAATTAATCACATT